>JACM01002771.1:0-19335 GCA_000787095.1 Periophthalmodon schlosseri
TTTTGAAATTTTCTTTTACTTTTTGATGTTTTTCTTTTTCTTTTATTACTTTTTGATTTTTTTTTACTTTTTGAATTTCTTTTTACTTTTGATTTTTTTTTACTCTTTGAATTTTTTTACTTTTTAAATTTTTTTTACTTTTTGATTTTTTTTTTACTTTTTGAATTTTTTTTTAACTTTTTGATATGTTTCTTTTACTTTTTTTACATTTTGAATTCATTTTTACTTCTTGATTTTAATTTTTTCTTTTAATTTTTTTACTTTTTTAATTTTTTCTTTTGCTTAATTTTTTAACTTTTTGATTTTTTTAACTTTTTGAATTTTTTTTTAACTTTTTGAAATTTTCTTTTACTTTTTGATTTTTTCTTTTACTTTTTGATTTTTTTTTTTGTTTTTTGAATTTTTTTCTGCTTTTTGAATTTTTCTTTTACTTTTTGAATTTTTTCTTTCACTTTATTTTTTTTTTTAGCCAATTTATTTCAATATTTATCACGGTTTGCGTGCGGCGAAGCCGCAAAATTCCATCGGAATTTTTTAAATTTTCACGTCAAAATTTGCTCCCGTTTGCGCATAAAAAGTCCGATTGGGCTCAAATTTAAATCAGTTGTAAAACTTTCAGGCCTAAACCGACTAATTGAGAAAAAAACAAATTTTGCGTGATAGCGCCCCCTACAGAATAACTAATAGATTTGTATGGGGGGCCGAAATTTAGTTTTCCCAAATGTTACCAAATTTCACACAAAATTCCATTTGATCATCCCAATCGATAAAGTCAATCAGACCCATGTCGTTTTTTGCAACGTGTTGCCATGGTGATGAGCTAAAGTGCCCATGTTATCCTAATGGGAGTGATCCCAAAATTCCCCATTCGTGACAAAAATATTAGTTTCACGGAATCATGGGAAATTTGGCACAATAACTTGTCCTGTCATCCCGATCAAAAAAGCCAAACGGACCCATGTCATATCTTTCACTGCGTTGCCATGGCAATGCGCGAAAGAGCCCATGTTATCCTAATGGGAAAATTTCCTCATTTTCATACATTTCAAAGTCCTATAACAACTTCCTAGCTTCACTAAAGAATGTAACATTTTGCACCGTGACTCTTCAGGTCATCCCCGTCAAAAAAGTCCAACGGGCCAACGTTGTATTTTGCACGGTGTTGCCGTGGCGATGCCTCAAAAACCCATGTTATTGCATTTTGTGCATCAGTGCTTCCAATAACTTTGTTTGGTGACAAGTACAGCCCAAATCCGCAATAAAACACAGGCAAGTGCCGCGTTAGCGCCACCCTCAGGGAGTGCCAAGACAGCCGAGTGCGAAGCGCGGTTCGCGAGGGCCGTTCGATGCCGCTTGCGGCTTTAATTATACATTATTACCCCCAGATTACTTGCTGCTGGCAGAATACTAAAACCAATCGAATCTCTTTTTAAAAACATGCATGTTTAATTTTCAAAGTTCTGCACAGACTCACTGCTCTCTGTCAAATGGACTCATAGACTTCTCATGACAATAAGAGACAGTCCATCACTGTCCACCTTCAAATCACACTTTGAACTGTGGATGAACCAATATTTCATGGGTCAAGTCTTATGGAGTTATGCATGTTTTAATGAATAAACTATATTTTAAAGTTTTTTAATGTATTCTGTGAATCCATACATAATTTACTATAAGCAGCAAGTTTGTTCTTGAGAGACTTGACTTGATTCTGAATTTTACAAAATCACAAAGAAAACCTAACCTTAGTTTAATTACATTTCATTATATCACTTTCATTCATCAAAAAAGTAATTTATAACTTTGTTTTCTGTTCTTTTTTTTTTTTTTTACAGTCGACACATTTCTACACAAATGTAAAGCTAATACAAAAACAGTCGCTCTACTTTCTACAGAGTAACTTATAAACATCATTTAATCATTTTAGAGACACATTCTCAAACCATTTCTGAGCAAAGGTTCAGTGTGTTCAACATGGACAACCTCAACTCCTTTGACTATTTTCTAAAGCACGGACGGCCTGAACCTGGCAGGAGGTATACATGTCAAAAAATGTTCTAGCAACACATTTTGTAGCAAATAGTTACATTTTGAAAAAAAATATTTACTCGAGTAGAGGTTATCTCCATATGTGTCTTTGCACTGTTTCTTCAAACTAAATATTACTGATGTAGGAATAAAAACATGCAGTCCAAAACTCAGAGAAGTTCAATTTCTTTAAAATGTTACTAAGATAAATGTCATTGAGTAAATGTAACAGATACTCTCCACCTCTGTGGCATAAAATACACAATTTGTAGTATAATGTACATTACACAAAGAGTTGGAATAAGGATAGGCCTCATCATCATCACATAAATTAAGGAGCACATGTGATGGTTGGTTCGTTTACCATGATAAGATGGTTTGAAACTAATTTTAATAATTCTGTTTCTTCTCAGGTGACTGGCTCTTCATTTGGCATGGAAGAGCCTGGGTGGCAGTTCGCCGTGGGCCAAATGGTGATTTCTACTTTGATGCATTCATCCACGCAGCCTTCCTCCTCCGTGTTCTTTCTCAGGCTGTGGTGGGACCTGCAGCTCCTGACACCCTCCTCCTCTTCCTCTGAGCCCCCTACTGGAGGAAGAGGAGATCATCCACTCAGACTGGGATTATGAAGAGGACTCAGACTTGGAATATCATAAGGACCACGAGAAAGAGGAGCCAATTCTGGAACTCCCGCCCTCTCTAAGCTGCCATAGGTCTTCTGCAGCTCCTCCTGCTTCCCCCAACGTTCAAGGTACAATTGCCTTCTCTGCTCATTTTCACTATAAAGTCTATAAAGCAGTGATTCTCAAACTGCGGTACATGGGCTGTCTCTGTTGGTACGTGGAGACATTTGCAGTTTGAGTATTCTTTTAGACACAAATCTAGTCATGTTTTTATCTTCCTCTGGTTAAACTATTGTAGAACCACCGTATCCATGGTAAAGTTAAAGAGGAGCTGGGACATAGCTGAAGATGAAGATTTGCAGGGGACCAAGAGGTTTTGTGGGGACCAACCTTCCAAAAACACCTCACCCTGCCATCCCCAGGTCAAAAAACACAGCCACGATGAAGATGAGGATGACAGTGAAGCCCCAGCATGTATAAAGGTCCGTATGGAGCCTAGAACTCCAAACCTGAGGAAGAGAAGCTGGGACGATGACGATTTGCTGAGGACCAAGAGGTTTTGTGGGGGCCAACTCTCCAAAAACACCTCACCTCGCAGAATCACACTGCTAAGCATAAGAAGGGTTCGAATAGTACATTTGTAAATGTGCTTGCTTATTTTATTTTAATAAATTCCATGCATATGCAAAGATTCAGTTCAACCTATATTATTTCCTGAATCTATAAATGTATTTTCCTATAAAGTACATTAGATTAGATGTTTACTTATTTTCTTTAACCATTATTTTACCAGACAAAATGTTAAGAACAAATTCATATTCACAATGTGGAGAGTAGTAATGACTCATTCATCATTTGATTATTTGTTGTGAATCAGAGGAGGTCATTTGCATTAGATGAGTACCCAATCTGCTCAGATCTTCAAAAAAAATCCTCCTGGGACATGTGTCATTTAATCAATTTTAGAGTAACAGAGTAGAGTATTGAAAAACAAAATACAATGAATTTTAAAATAACTCTTCCCATCTTGTCTTGCCTGTGCCAACACCTGCCCTGGTGAGAATCAGACTACGGTACTCACATCAGATTTAACTGTTAGGAACAGGAAACTCAAAATGTCAACAGTTACAGTTTTTCCTTGCCTTCTCCTGTGCTGTCTCCCTCCTCCCTTCTGTGTTTATGTGCCTGGAGCTGGGCGGAGAGTCTAGCACCACCCTCACCAGTGGTTTCCACCCACTACTGACCTGCAGCCAATTACCAATAAAGCTTCAACCTCTGCACTGCAAAGACTCGGCTCATTCTTCCACACACTGCCAGATCGTCAGTTATCCACCATGGTATTGTAACTGCTTGGCCAGGTTCACCTCTTTGCATTTTTCCAATTACTTTGTTTTTGGACCAGAACCGCAGACCACCTCAGCCCCGACCCTGTTCCCAGCACCCAGCCTTTGTCTTTTCGTTTATAAACCCTGTTAATTTTTGAGTTCACTTGTCTTCACTTTTTAGATCCGCCAGTCATTACAACATTATGATTATAATCTTTAAAAGCCCACTGTACTTGTGATTTTTTAAAATCACAAAGAAAAGCTTAACTTTTGTTTGATCATAATACATCTAATTAAACCACATTCATTCACCAACACATGAAATTAGCAACTGCCATTTCTATTGTTTTTATTAGTCATTTTCAAATTAATAGCAGGTTGACTTGTTTTACAATATATACAGATGATTATTAGAGTATTGTATAGTTACTTAGCATGTAATAATAACTAATGTACTTCTAATAAATATTTGAGCACAACTTATCCCATTGTCATGACAAGCAAAATAACTACAGCATTCAGTGCACAGAACAGGGTAGCGACATAGAACATTGCAATAGTATTATACATTAAATAGATTATACATGACATGACAGGTCTTATCATAAGCATGCATGTTCATATCCGCTTTCCCTTATAGCAAAACAACTCATTAAAAGATCAAAAAACACTTTGTTTTAAAGTACATTAGACAGGTTATACTACACTTTTCATTAAAATGTAGTTAACACAATTATATTAAAGATTTACCAAGTTTACTTCCTGGTTGGACACTGGCAGAAAATGTGACATAAGTAGAGGTATAATTGTTACCCAGCAACCATTTTGTGAACAAGGGTCAAAGCGCATGTAATTTACACAAAAGTTATTATTTGACAAATAATAATACAAATATAGGAGTACACCTTTATTGTGTTAAGTGAAGGTTTAAACTGCCATAGAATTTTGGGTGTAATTTAGTCTATTGATCACATAGACGGATTCCTTTTTAGAAATGAGCTCTACTTCCTGTATTTTTCAACTAGTTTATAAACTTTTTACAAGCTGCCACTTGACTAGAGTAAAACTATGGCTGTGTCCAAATATCCACCTTAGTCCCTTACCCCCCCCATACTACTGACGTTTTGAACGGTCACGTGACTCTGGCATCTGGGTGAAAAAAGCTAAACAGCTAACTCCAGCTAATACAAGTTTTTGACAATATGGACTGGATTGTTCAGTTTTTTTGTCTGAGATGTGGAAATTATTGATGTTTTAACAATTCAAGCCAAGGTTAGGGACTACACATTAAGAGTGGATTTATGAGTGGTTTGTTCATAATCACAGGTCAACAGTGCGGTAAACCGGCGCTGCGTCCAGATAAAGACCTGTTGCTGTCTCCTGGTTCTTCCCACTCGTTATGCGCTGTGGTCTATATTGACCAGTCTAGTGACCAGCGTTGGACACTACTTTTCAAGGTGCATTGTGGGAAATTTCATGTCCACTACATGTCAACTGGACATTCGGACACCATTAAAAATAGAGTGACTCCTAAATAGTGCCCTAACTCGGGAATAGTGTGGACATTCAGACGCACCTATAATAAATATTTACCACAGGTACTATCCCACCAAACAAAGTATTTATTATACATGAGAACCTGTCATATGCACTTTAAATAATCCACTTGCTCTATAATCTATATGGACATCGTGCTGTGTTGGATTGTATTTCTCGTTATAGAAGACAAACAATACAACAGAAAATACATGAGCAAAATACAATTTAGATGAAGATGGGAAAAAGTGGTTTTGCATTGCAGAGAGCTGGTTGATTTCAAGTCTATGGACAGGCAGGGTGCACAGAATTATCTCCTTATTAACGATGGGAAGAGGAGAACTTCAGAGAGATGGTGCTAGGGGGCGCTGTGGTAATCCCCGTGGTGTAAGTGTGAGGGTGGATAGGGCGCTGGCTTCTCTTTGTTGGTAAAAGTGCAGGCAGGAGGAACATCAAGAGATCAGTCGTTGTTGGTCATGATCCACCAGGAAGCTGCAGAAACCATGAGGATGTATAGACCATTTAAAATGTCATTAAAATGTTGAATTTTCCAGCAAAATGAACTTGTCTAACTGATATGTGTAGCTTAGTTTATTCTGTCAGGGACCATGTACAAATTCATTAAACAGGGGGCATTATTACTTCTATGGGATATTAACTGCTTACTCATAACATTTAGATCACCATGTTACCTTTTATTCTTTTGAAAATGCTATATACGCTGAAAACAACGTATTAACATATTTTATAAGTTTCACTTTTGTTTTTGATGCTCTGAGTCTCTCCTCCCGTTGCTCTCTGCGTGAAGTCACTCCCCCGATCACTCCACGATCACAACACAATCAGCGTGCATCCCACAAATGAAACTACTGCACATCACATCAGGTTTGTCAAGTCATTGTGAACAGTTCTGCATCGTGCTTTTGTATATTTATGGAGAATTATCCATAAAAGGCATGTGGAAACAATATGGCTCGGGAGAGATTGGTAAATTACTGAAACATGCATGGATGACATCTAAAACCTCTTCTGGCATGTTTTTGATGAGGGAACAACATAACATGGTAGAAAGCTCATAAAAATGTATTTTGCATAATACCCCCTCTTTAATCTTACACAAGAAAAGTATCAGTAACAGATTTAGCTACTGCTACTTTCCATCTACAGTCTCTGGGCAGGTGCACACACACTAAAATGACACATTACATTACATGACTGACTATCAGTTTCACACTATCTGGATGCTGATTCCACTGTCTGATATTCTGCAAAGAAAAGGCAGACTGTGCAAAGGCAGAGGATCTTTTTGGGATTGTGCAATTTTGGTTCACAGTGGACCGAGTACATCAGATCTAAATGCTAATGATGAATGCCTGACGTCTTAATGTTCAGTCTTCATATTATCCTCCTAGGACCTGGCGTCCACATATGTGGACAACACATTTTGGGTTGTTTAGGCCACAATACATTTTTTTTTTCTCTACAAGATCCTGGTGTCACATATGAGGTCATTAAACTGACACTTAACGGTGACAGAAGAGTGTAATACATTATAGATTTAAGATGGACTTTGTTAAAGGCACATGTCTTTCTGCACCTGCAGCACTTCAAGTGAGCCTCATTGTTCCAAGAGCCACAATTTTTGTTTCTCATTTTGTTTTTCACACTTACAAAAAAATTGCTGTGTTCAGGCACTTAATAGTTTTTGCAAATCATTATTCAAATGCAATTTTATTTTGTTCTATCAAAATCATTAAAAAGTTGAAAAAATATCCTCATATGTGGACATCATTTCTCTCATAACGTAAAAAGATAATTATTTTTACTCTCATCACGTCCCAATAAATTCCCAAGAAATTGATAAAGCATGCCATGCAAGAGCTCGGGTCTTAGGAGGTTAAAAAGGATGGAAAATAAATTATTTTCTAGCCTCAAAATTGTATTTGAGTTTCATTCATCTGTAGATAAAATGTATAAATGTGAATGTATGCCATTGTGGGGTCAACTTTTCTGTATTTGTCCAGTACAAACATGTGTAAATTTCATGTAAGTCTACTCTCAGTATTGTCTGTGACCAAACCAAAAAAAAAAAAAAAAAATTCAACAGAGGAAGGGCCAGGTGAATTTAATGGCGGTGAGTCATTGTAGCAACCAATAGATTCAGGCGTGGACCATTAAGCACAAGGAGATGCAGCAGAGGCCCCGGGACCACATAACTGTACAGATATAGAGCAGTACAAGTTATGGCTCATTTCAATGAAAAATTATTTTGTTTGCAAAACTGCATATGAAATGTTGCACAAGTTTGCAAAGTATTTCAAAGTTAAATATCTATTATGAAGTATGTTTTAATCAACATCAGGATTCTGTCATTTCTAATTGTCAATAATCAGCTTGGGTCTTAAATCAAAAGTTGACTAGTTAAATGGTTAAAATGTTTTTTTTTTTTTAAATTCTTTATAAAGTTTAAATGTAAAAAAATAAATGTTTATGTTCAGGAAATTGATATTGACATATTTTTATATGTTCTTGTTAAGACAAAATAAAATAAAAATGAGTATTGATCAACATTAGAAAAGAAATGTGAATGATATTTTGGAACTTAACTTTTGCATAATAATTTAGCTAAAATTCTATGTCTTCCAGAGAAGGCAAGTCTTTTAATAGAGGCTTGGGACTGGACTAGCACTGGCTTGTACCTGTTATGGCACGAAACATAAAAACTAAACAAAAAAAAATAAAAAAAATCATTATATCAATTTATAACAAAACATTGCTTTAACTTTTAACAATTCATTCCACTGCAGTAAACAAGACTCCCAGATGCCTGCAGGTTTAGCAATCTCCTCAAGCCTGGCCAGAGAGAAGTGCGCCACCATGTTTCATTTATTTTGGTATTATCGATTGAGCAGAGCATGTCCTGCCCTGACACAGTGCACCATCCATCCTCCCAATCACAGCCTAGTCCCTATATTGAATCCACTGCAGCCGACCTCATCTCCAGACCTCTTAATGATCCAATCTGAGGACCAGCTCTGGGAGCAGAGGGACACCATCATAACTACGTCGCTAACAGAGGAAGCACAACTGAACACAAAGAAGCTGTAATAACGTTCCAGCAAGGCATCCATCTTTATGTGAAGAAAAAAATTATATTTCGAGCAAACAAATGTGCAGGTAATGTCACCAGGCCAAGTTACAGATCAGATCTGTGAAGAGGTGAGGAAAGTCTGTATTATTAGAGGGTCTGTTACGTGCTTGTCTTGTTGCTTTTGTCTGGTATGTTCCATTATATGACATAAAACCATAACCGGAACTTTCTCTATTAAGATAGATAAGTTTAATGCCATGCTGTGGAACATTCATGCCAAAGCAATAACACCTGGAGGTTTAGGTGGAGACCAGCAGGTGGCAGACCCTCCACCGGAAAATTTACAAAGTGCACCTTTAAGATAAAGACGGCTGCTGAAACTATTTTAATTATGAAAAGAGACACCCTAGACCAGAAATATCAGTGCCATATTTGAAAAAAAAAAAAAAAAAGTATATATATCAATTAAAAAATATCATTTTTTTTCTATCATGTTATGTTGTTCCCTCATCAAAAACATGCCTGAAGAGGTTTTAGATGCCATCCATGCTTCCACATGACAAATCTGAATAAATATACAAAAGCATGATACAAAACTGTACACAACAACTAGTGTGATGTGCAGTAGTTTCATTAGTGGGATGCAGCTCATTGTACTGTGATAGCGCTTTGAAGGGGGAGTAATGAGGAGAGGAAAGGGAGGGGAGACTCAGAGTGTCAAAAACAAAAGTGAAACTTCTAAAACATGTTAATAAGTTGTTTTTGGTGAATTTAGCATTTTCAAAACAATAAAATGTAACATGGTGATAAAAATACGTTATGTGTTAGCAATTAATACCCCATTAGTTATCATTATTGCCAGTTATCATTTAATAAAAATGGACCTCTATAGGTTTCTATACAGTAGACCTATACATACAAAAAACAGATGTGTAAGCAACCTGGCATGTACCGTAACCCGGCAACAGCACAGCCATCCCACACAGTGATGGCACTATCTTTAACAAGCATATTTAAGGATCATCATTACTCTTGTGCTGCTTAGACAGTTGTAGTTAATTGCTTGTGAAAAATGAAATCAACTTGAGGACGTACGAGGGGAGAGTGACTTGGGTGCGAGGGTGACAGCAGTGATTCATACTATAGATCCTGAGGAGGTGTCAATGACGCACTGACAGGGAAATATAAGTGCGTCAGAGGAGATTCATTGATGAACTGATGTACCAACTGGACTTATTCCAGGCTCACCTCTGTGCCATGTCTTTTGTAATTCATACATTCAATAGGCTCTGTGCACTGTGTCTCAAAGTGAATGCTCACTTTTATCAAAATATAAAATAACCAGTTCAAATATAAAGTAAAGACTGCCCAATTGTTTTCATATGTAGATTATTTCTGTTTGCATCCATCTTAATCAACACCGAAGTGTCTTTCAGTGAAGTTTTCACGTTTTATACACGTTTTCAGTGACATCCACCGTCAAGTCACAAAAAAGAAGTATTTATTAATTATAGCGTGACTCAGCAAACACTCCATAGCGATAGCATTGGACAGGAAAAAGTGATGTTAACGGTGCACTAGCCAGGTGCCATTGTGCAGAGCCAACTGGATTATATGCAGTATACCTGAGATGTTGTATCATGATACAAGCTGGTAGAAATATTGATAATATTAATGTAGGCTATATGTCAATTCCTGCGGTTCCTCTTGACTCACTCTACTGAGGTGACTGGAGGTGGGCAGATTATCGAACTACAGATAATCTTGTGAATGTTGTTTCGAATTATGCAACATTTGAATATCAACTATATTATTTACAGTCAATGCTTAAAAAATGCAAATGATAAAAAATATCAGATTTCATTTGGAGCGACAGAATACTGTCTGAATATAGTGATCAGGAACAGACAGTCCTTTGTTAGTTTTTATGCATGGTGTTGGTGGGTCCTGGGAGAGAACTATAGAAAGTTGCTGAGCAGTGTCAGCACAAATTATATTTTTTTGTCAAAGAAATGGTATTTAATAGAATTTCTGAACATTCAGAATCTGGTTTGTGGTTCTAGAAAATGATTAATATATGAAGAGGCACCAAAAGAGACAGGAGTATCAAGTTTGAGAATTGTGAATTGGACTGGAAAGTCAAATTATTAAGAGAAAACTTTTTCAGCCCCAGGACTTCTTTGATGCCATTGCTATAATGTTAATACAGTATACCACATATAAAACTAAGCAATCAGTTGTCATATTGCAAGAAACACAAAATTATCTATGCTAAAATTATATTAATTTAAGAAAGAATAAAAGACACTAACCTGGGAGCAGCATAGTGGACACGACCTCGGCGTCCTCCAGCATATCGATGACACAGCGCTGGAAGTCTTTACTGCTGTTGGACTGGAGGTAGCTGCAGAGACAAAGAGACAGAATTATACATTGTATTAGAAACATATGCTAATACTGGATTGTACTCATCAGCTGTGACAAAGATTCATTGTGAAGTATGAGAGAAAGTATAGATATAATGAATTCAATTAACAAGGAGTTTACTTCTATGGTGTATTAACTGCTAACACATAACATATTTAGATCATCATGTTACCTTTCATTCTTTTTAAAATACATATTAAACAATGTGTTAACATCTTTCACTTTCGTTTTGACGCTGAGTCTCCCCTCACTTTGCTCTCCGTGCTAAGTCACTCCCCCATCATGCATCTCGCTAATGAAACTACTGCACGTCGCATCAGGTTCATCAAGTTGTTGTGTACAGTTTTGCATCATGTTTTATATTTATAGAGAATTGTCGTGTGGGAGCACGGGTGACGTGGGCTTGTGGGCTGAGCATTGGCAAAGAATCTTACATCTAACCATGAGGTGGTTCAAACAGGGCCAAGGAGAGATCGCTACATTACTTAGACATACAAGGATGCCATTTAAAACCTCTTCTGGCATGTTTTTGATGAGGGAGCAACATTATAACATTGTAGAAAGCTAAAAAAAAAAACCAAAACATTTTGCATAATACCTCCTCTTTAAGATTATATTCCAATAATCTGTGGGATATCTACACGAGGCCTGCCTGATCTTTTTTTCTTTCTAAATTGAATGATTTTATATTCTTTTGTTCAGATATCACAGAGCTTGATGTTAATTCTAACCTGACGTAGTTCTACACTTCAATATTGCCAGAAGACTCATGGTAGAAATGTTACTAATTCAGAAATAATCCCCTGATAAGACCTTTATATTATCAAGTTCACGTTTTTAAAAGATTATAACTAAAATCGACAAAGGTCCACTGTCACTGCTTTCATTTTTTCCATGTAACAAAGCAATGCATTTTACACCTATAGGAGTTTACAATTCCATATTATACTGTATAAAAAAAAAGTGTTTTTTACTATCATCGTGATATTGGAATCAGTAGTGAGTGTCGAGTCTGTCCCTTAGGATCTAAATCGATACCAAGTTATAAAAGTTAAAAGTTAATAATACAAGATAATCTTGTATAAATTCAAGATTAACCTTTCAGATTACTGTATACTGCAATGGTTCCCAACGTTTTTCCACAGCAACCCCTAGTTTACCAGTGGATATGTTGGCAATTCAGCATTATTCGTTCACCTGACCAGTTTAATCAAGATGTTACAGAAAATAATCATAATATATTGTATAGAAGTAATTTAACATGGCATATCTTCATCACCAGTTCTCTAGTTTGGACTGCCCTGAGCTTAGTCTCTCATTTTGACTACCCCGGTTCCTAAATGTGTTTGCAGTGATGATTAATTGAAGCTTGGGCTGGGCGAAAATAAATAATTTTTTCCCCCCATATTGTTTGCTCTAGATTTTCAATTTTATAATTTTTTTTTCTTTTCAGAAACAAAATGAAGTATTGACTTCATGGACATAAACAACAGACTAGTGTTACGATACTAAAATTTCAAACTCGATTTCAATACTAAGGAATAGACTCGACACTCAATACCAATTGTGATACCACGATGATAATAAAAAAACGCAATTTATTTAGACAGTAGAATGTAATTTTCAACATTAAATAATAATACTTTTTTATATGTTTATTGAAGTTCTGATACAGCTCAAAATCATTCTACAGCTATTCGGGAAAGGTTCATTTCTGTCCTATTTTCTAATTATGTTTATGCCAAAACCTCTTATAAAACTTTCTTAAAGACATCAAATTTAGTACGCAGAAAATCTATAATACTATTCAGTTTCACCCTCTTTTTCAATCTGAAGTTATTTCAAATATCCCCTGGTAACTTTTTGGGTCCCCATAAAGTTTGGAACCTTTTTTTGCCATATCACTCCGATTAGGTGGTGTCAGATAGCAGCAGACTGTTTGGCTCAGTGTCCTCTGTGATGAAAACGTTCCTCACCAGTGAAGACGAGCAGATGGCAGCGTGCGCGTCACACACACACACACACACACACACACACACAAACTCAACACAACACGCGGTGTACTGACCTCATCCAGGAGAGACGATCCTGCCAGAACTCATACATTATGTAACAGGACTTTCCAGGGAGCTTCTGAACGGACACACTGACAGCGCCAATCACGAGCAAAAGACAGATGAAGAAAATCAATATTAGCTACAGAAGTGCGGAATGGCGTTTTAATCATACCATGGAGGAATTTAACTCTAATGAATGTGGTACACTCAGGGTTCATTTTTCAGAACTTTTCCAGGATGTTTTTAATTATGTAATCACGGCGTCTACAAATTCATTACCCCCTTTTTTCTACTAAAGATGTAGTCTAATTATACCCACACTGATTACACTCCAAAACACTAATCATATTCACGTATTTTCATATTATACATATTCGCTTGTGTTAGAACTCAAATTAAACAGAACATATAGGCATTTAGCACTGACTATGCATTCTTCATACTGTGCCCTTACGGCTGAACTTATAAAACAGAAAAATAGGGACGCCTTTGTGTGACGGCAACATCATGTTTATAGCACACAGTCAAAAAATGTTATGGAGGGCTTGGGGGTCCTTCCAAGAAATTTTGTACAAAAGGTTAGTTTAAGTATTTTTTTCGTTAGTTATTTAGTTAGTTAATTTAGTTTCCTAATGAGATTGAGGAGGGAAAAGCACCAACTTTCTTCAGCACTGAATTATGATATCTTTACAGAAAGCTGGATGTTATTTGGTCAGTATATCATCCGCGTTATAATGAGCACTTATGTCTGTAAAACGTGGTTGAAAGTTCAAAACGACAATCTGAATATTATGACTCGAGGCCATTAGCTAATACATTGCTCACAGTTCGCAGTTACATAAAGCTGCCAAGACATCACAGTGCTGACAAACTTGTGTTTTAAAGTCATTCTGAGTCATTCTGGCTGTGCACCAAACGGTAGCGTTTCTTAATAACCACATTGCCGTTGCCACAGAAACCGATATTTGTGACGCTGTATTTTCCATTACACAGGTCTAATGAGCAAGACACACTCACTGCAGGTTGTCAGTCTGAGCTGCGGTGGCACCGAGGTAGCTCTTCAGAACCATCTGAAATTTGTCCACATCGCCTTCAATTACGGACATCTGCCTCTGAACCAGCAGGATGTTCTGTGGGCAAGAGAAAGGCAATTTAGATCAAACCTGCTTATTCTGGTGGAGAACGGAGAGATTGTAAGAAGGTAACTTGTTATGTTTCTAAATGAGCTGCAGTGTCTAGTGTGATTTCTTCTGTACTGACAAAGAGTAATGAAAATTTGTATCCAAGTAAAAATACAGATACGCGACTCAAAAGGCACCCAGTTACAAGCAGGTCTAAAAATACTTCTACCAAATTTGTACTTTAAGGTGCACTATGTAACTTTTCTTGCTTCCCTCCATGGAGATGTTGTTTCTTGGTCTGAAATGTTCCATAGTAGGGCATTAAACATATCGTAGCTCATCATTTATTACACGTGTTTATATTGCTCAAAAATATCTGCATGCAGTCTCCTCTCCACAGATTTTACTTGTAGCTTAGCTTTCTTGTAATGCCTGCTTGTATCCATGTAGAGATAATGCCATACTGTGCAACATTCAGTAACATCTTCAAAGTACTAGTTAGTTACGCACTCAGTGTAGCACTTTAGATAACTGGATCTCAGACTGCCATATAACTCCAATCCCTCCGTTGGTTACTTGTGCATTTCAGAATTAAAAGTATTTTCTTGTTTTTTAAACGTTTTTATGGCCTAGCTGCACAGTACCTGTCTGAACTGCTTGTGCCCTACACTCCACCCCTCTCGCTCAGGTCAACAGATCAGGCTCCCCTTGTGGTTCCAAAGAATAAAAGAAAACCTTTTTGGAATGAACTGCCACTGAACATCAGGCAGGCTCTTTCTGTTTTTAAATCTCATCTTAAAACGCATTTTCTTTCTTGGCTTTTAACTCAGTTTGAAGGGTTGACACATATCGGTTTTTTTCATTACTGCAGTTTCCTTGCTATTTTGCCTCATGTTTTTAATTCTCTGTAGCTGGTTTGAATTTGTGTAAATTGATTTGAGTTTTGGAGTGAGAACAGCTGAGCGAGATACAATTTCATTGTAATAGACCAACCACAGAGAAAACAGCAGGATGAAATGAGAAGGCTGTGTTGCCATGATACTTCATAATCAAGTTAGCTTTTATTGGGCATAAGCAAAAATAGAAATGATAAAATCTCATGTTTTTAAATTGGCTAAAACGTATAAATGATTGAATTAAAAAAAAGAAAAAAAGTATCTCTACAACTGCACAAAAGCAAAATAGGTTTAATGTGTGACAGACTATTGATTATTGTTGTGATAACTATACATATTTCTAATCTACTGTAATATATAAATACAAAAACATGAGTACTGTGCAAATGCTCACAGTGCTCCTTTAAAATTCTAAATTGCCTTTTATCAGATACAAAAAAAAACAATTGAGTTTTGACAGCATCGGTAACAAGGCTGAGCAGGTAGTTAAGCTTCACAACAAACAGACTATATTCTCTGGTCTGTGGCACCACTTGAGGGGGGAGAGCACAGTAAATTGGCTGTCTGCACATTCACACAAAGGTGGAGCAGCAAAAAACTAGCAGCAGGAGGGCACAATTTGGCCATACGGATAATTAGGATAGATGGGCTTTTGCACATATTTCATTGAGAAAACAAATCTGTAACTTCTGCTCATAGTAATTGGTTTAGTTATTAACACACAATGCAATGCAGCATTTTAACCTTAAAGAAAAGTAAACAACAAGGAAGCAAACATGAACTTGAATTACTATTTTTCAAGCTGTTAAATAATGTGCCCTAAACAAGAAAAAAGTATGTTTGCTTGTGCCTGAGTGAGGAAGGAATTCCCAGTAGATATGTACCATTATATTGCATTGTACTGAGGTAAATTTCTTTCAGCACATTTCACAACATAGCACATACAAAATAATGAGTTACTCTTCTAATGTGCTTTATAGGCTTGTCTAAGCCTCTCAAAGCGCTACACTGTAGTCATTATTCAATTACTCCAACTATTGTAGCCACAGCTGCCCAGCGGAAATCTGACAGAAGTGAGGCAGCCAATCTATGCCACTGGCCCCTCCGACTACCACCCATCACTCATTCACACACCACATTCATACTAGGCAAGGTGGTCTTTAATTCGGACATGCTTCCTGTTTCAAATAGAACAAAGTCGTTCTAGACAGCCCACAGTCTTCAAGCTCAAGACAAGTGATCTTACAATAAAGGCAGAAGGATCAGGCCGAACACAAAAGGAACTAGAAGACAAATGAAGGCCTGTTGGTACATTACCACAAAACTAAATTCTATGTTATCCAATGGTTTAGTTTTCTCCCTTATAAAAAAGTGATGGTAAAAACCACTGCGCTTAATGTCAAAATCATGTTTAAAAACGTCAGTCTCAGGACGATAACAAATCCTTTTTAACCGTCACGGCTGTCCAGAAATTTGTCATAAAATTCAAAATGTTGGAGCTCTAACAGAGATCCATGCAGGCACATTACAGTGACACCTGATACAGTGACAGTTAGAGGGTTTATTCATAGAGTGACGCTGCAGGATCTCACTCTTTAAATGTCCCATTACTGTTAAAATACTATCTGCAACTCAGGGGGAAATTCCAGGTGACATGTTCTTATAATATCCACTTACAGACTTGTACGTGCTGGCCAGTGTGTCCTCGTTGAGAGGCTCCAACTTGGGACCCTGTAAAAATAATAAAAGAAAAATGTCATAAAAATGTCAACTAATTAGAATACTATAAAAAAAATCAAATAGATCTTATTTAAAAGGGAAAGATTTATTTTTTTTATGTATAAATGTACTGGTGATGTCCGAGTATCAGATCACATGACCAAAACAATAGTGAAACCCTTAATGTACATAACCACTCTTGAGTATGTGATCAGCTTTATAAAGTCAAACTTTTAGAATAAGTGACTAGAAACACCAGTATCTATTCTACCTATTCTTATTTTTCTGCAATTCGTATTTTTTCTCAGGCATGTCAAACTGTTAATCAAAACGTAAAAGTAAAGGTCTAGTATCACTTGTACTAAAATAACCTCAACTATTCATTTCTTGTATTTGAAATCAAAGAAAGAGAGGCTGAGATGGACAGCTCTGGTGCGTGAATGGATATATTAAAGTACACGCCTCGCGTCCTGCAGGTTATGAAATTTCTTTGATATTGCATTTTTGAGTCCCGCTGGGAGAGGTAAAACAGAGGAAAGAAGAGAGAAAAATGCTTAGGGAGAGGTTGACAATGCAGGAGAGGAGAAAGGACATCAATAAAAAGGAAAAAAGAAGTTAATAATAAAAAGCGGTGGTGTAACAGGGCAGAAGCAGATGGAGGAGGCAGGTGTGGAGACTGTGTTGTTCATGTGAGACTGCACTGTGCGGTCAGAGGAATGTTGGCGCACTATTGTTTGTCATAAGACGTTAAAGTGACTCCAATGCCTTGACTCCTGGGGCTGAATCCTGCTAGTACAAACCTCAGTGCAATAAAGGCAGAAGCCATGTACACTGTGAATGAGTATCAGTGTGATGTTAGGGCGGAGGAGGAAAAAGTACTTGATGTACTGTAATTTTGGAATAATATTGCTCAAGAACCAATATAGCTTTTACTGATAACAATTGTAATGTTGATTAATTCTTGAGGTATGGCCTGTCCATACACTGAAAATAACCTTTATGTGTCCTCTATCCACAGGTTAAAGCACTGGAAGTCCAGGTTCAGTTGTGATTGTAAATAATTGTAAAAGTAAATGTAAATGATTGTAAGTAAAGAGCTACCTTCCATGGGTGGATTTTGAAAAAGCAATCCACACATTTGTAACATTGTGTCTAGATTATTTTAATTCTTTGTATGTGGGGCTGGACCAGGGCTCCCTGCAGCGCTTACAGAATGTCCAGAACGCTGCAGCTCGTCTGCTGACAAAAACCAAGAGATGAGACACATCAGGCCTGTGCTGTGCAGCCTGCACTGGCTCCCTATACTATATCAGGTGAAATTCAAAATGTTATTGTGTTTAAATGTCTGCACTCTATGAGTCTTCTTTATTTGAGGGAGTTACTGAAGCCCTACACTCCACCCAGAGCTCTGAGGTCAGCTGACCACCTCCTCCTGGTTGTGCCCAAAGCCAGGCTCAAGACCAGAGGTGACAGAGCCTTTCCTGTGGCAGCGCCCAGACTGTGGAACGGCCTCCCTCTGCCTGTCAGATCCTCTCAGTCTGTAGTGCAGTTTAAAAACAGACTAAAAACCCATCTCTTCTCCCTGGCACTTGGGTCTAGCTAAGCAGGATATCTTGGTGTTTTATTATTTTATTGTTTTTTTTTTTCATATTTTAGGTATTTCAGGATTTTTTTTTTTACTTTGTGAGAACATTGAGCATCTTACACTGTATTTTAAATGTGCTATACAAATAAAACTTGAATTGAACTGTAGCACCATTTTTAAGCCAGTAACAGGCTAAATACTGCACCAGACTATAGGTGCAGGTGCAGACAAATGACAGACCTGACACTCAAGCTTGTCCAGGAGCTGCTGGAGCTTGTTGATCTGGGAGCACCAGTTCTCCTCGTGGTCCAGAGTCACACCTGCAGCAGAACAACACACGTGCATGTAAGATACTGCACTACTGTATGTGAAACGCAGTGCTCTCCGGCCTCTACAGCATCAAACTGAATAACACATGATAAAGAAAAGTGTACACTGTAGAATATACTTAAAGAATGTACAATGCAATGCCCACTGTCCTTTATAGATGTGTGACATGCGCAGAGAAGATAGCTCTACATACAGGCCTATATAGAGATGATAAACCTCAAATTCTGAATAAATGATCAGAAGAATTATAGCATGTTACATAAACCTTAGCCAAGAAATAACGTGGGAAACAGTGTTCAGGGTTGACAGAACAGTCAAGAGTGCACTTTTAGACACTGAAAGAAAAATAGTGGTACAGCTAATTAGACTAATTAGTTGTCAAATTGCATTATTACTTGAATCTCTCTACAGTTTTAAGTATGTTAGTATTTGCATATTATAGGCATGGAAAAGCTATTATTATGTAGAGCACAATTTGTACATTAAGTAATTTGTGCATTAGAACTATATTTAAATTAATTATTAAATTAAAATGAAAAAAAAACAAAAAAAACAATTCATCATAAATACTACTGTGACAAAGTGGGCCTTTGTCCC
>KN473647.1:9378-33353 GCA_000787095.1 Periophthalmodon schlosseri
CCCCCTCACCTTGCGCTCCCCACCCCTCACCCGGCCTTTGTTCAGACTCACCTGTGCCCTCTGGTCTTCTTCTGTCAGACCAAAGCTGGCACACTATCAGACAGCAGTAAATGCAGTAGATCACATTTAGTGGTGATATGTTAGAATACAACAGGGAAAATTACAAATTGAAACTTAAAACCGATAACTTAAAATTGATGCGATATTCAGTACTGAATGTAAAATGTGAAAACAAGATCGGACTGAATGGGTTTACTGATTGGTTAGTGCTCCCTTGTGTAGGAGGGATAGGATCAGTGAGTTAATGCAACCCAAGTGTTTTCAGCTCACACAGAGACAGCGGTAAAGATTGAACGAAAGCCATTTAAACAAAGTCAAAAGCAGTAAAAGAAGAAATACATTCTGCACAGAGTTGTTTAAAAGGAAGAACCAGCAGTTATATCATCTCGTATATCAAATGTTGTGTACGGCGAGAGATTGGCTCGTGAGGTTCATATTCACGGGCTTCCTCAGACTCCGCTTGTTTCTGAGAGTAAAGGCCAGCTCACCTCCAGCACACCGCAGTAAAGGTCACCCTGACACCTGGCACAGGGTGTTCAAATGTGGGGCCATTTTGTCAAACTGGTAATGCCACTGCACCATCTGTATGTGTCCACTCCACGCCTGTCATCGCACTTGCTCTGTCTCACCACCAGGGGGGGCAGGGAGCTTACCGACACCGTGGGGAGTTTGCCACCTGCTATTGCTTTGCCTGGAATGTTCCAAGGTATGGCATTAAACACATCCATCTTGTTTATACATTGCATTATTATTCAGTTATAGGTGTTTATAGAAGTCTTCCCAAATACCTTTTTACTCTTATTTTTCAATCACTACTTTGTACTTTTACTTGAGTAATAATATTTTTAAAGGGCTCCTGTTATTTTATTAAAGGCGCTGTACTTGTTTTTTTACTGTCTTAAAAAAAAGCAGAACTAGTTAATTTTAAGCGGGTTGCGGCGGTCCAAAGTTATTCCACACTTAACTTATGCATTCCGAGCCTCCTAATAGGCTCTGTGCACAGCGGCACGCTAGCTAGCTCACTGTGTCTCAAAGCTATCAGTCACTTTTATTAAAATTGGAAAACATAAAATAAACAACCCATCAAAATTCAAATTAATAAAAATGTAGAACACTATGTAGAATATTTAGTTTGTGCTGTTGTTTTAATATTTATTATGCCTCAAAACTAGCATTAGCGTTAGCATTGAGACAAAAAACATCTCTTCTAAACACAGAAGTGTCCTCTGGTGAAGTTTTCATTTTATTTGTGTAGTTTTTAAGATGTTGTCAGTGACGTCCACCCACAGATCTCTGTCCACTGCCTGACCTTTAAATATTTATTGATTTAGTTCTCTTTAGACTCTGCAAAAAACCCATAGAGATAAAATTGGACAGAAGTAGTGACGCTAACAGTGATGTTGCTGGGTGCTGTTGTGCACAGAGCCTATTATTCACTGACCAGTTTTGCCTTGACAGTAAAGCTAGCAACCAGCATGCTAACGTGCACTTCCTGATTATTGGACGATCATTTTTTTTCTAATTAGATGCAGACAGCACACTTATTTTGACCTCAAGAGCTGCTTATACATGCAATATATCGTACGTCCTTTTGCTCAAATACATGGGGTACATGGCCTTTAGATCTTCTTGCTTGCTGATCTTGCTGATTGAGAATAGAACAAAACCCAACACAAACCAAAGTATGGAAAAATGTTTCACTGGGACACGGTCTGTCTAGTGTACTTACAGGCAGCTTGTGTATTAAACTTTACGTATTTATTTTTTCTATGTTGAAGCAGCTACTTTCAAATTGATGAGCTAATGCAAACCCCTCTTCACCGTGATATCCCAGCTGCAATTTATTAAAAGCATGAATAAATTACACTCTTGTGCTGTGTGCGTTTTCGCTTCGTAAATGGCCTCTATGGGAGTCTGCCGAATGCAGCGCACTAAATAAACAAACACAGTGTGATCACCAGCAGTTAGCAGCCATATTATCATAAACACTCAGTACATTACATAGTGCCTCTCACAAAAGCACGCGTTTTATCATCGCATGCAACATTATACTGTATGTTATTTATGACTTAAACCGGAGCGCACCATTCATACAGGCGACATGGAAACACTGTCCGTCCTGCTCCAGACTGACCCACAGAGCACAGCTGGAAAAACAAGGGGCTGGTATGAGATAGATGTTTACAGCGAACAGGAGAGCGAGGAGCTGGGAGCGTGCACGTGAAGGGTGGGTGGTGGGGTGGGACTAAGGGTGTGCATGCAAAGGGTGGAGGAGAGGAGGCGTGCATGTGAGGGAGTCAGAGTGTGCATGTCAAGAGGGGAGGGGGAGTAGGGGTGTGCATGTGAAGAGAATAGGAGAGGAGGCGTGCATGTGAGCGGTAAGGGTGTGCAAGTGAAGAGGGGAGGGGGAGTAGGGGTGAAGGGAGGAGGAGAGCTGAGGGTGTGCACGTGGGTGTAATGGCGTGCACGTGAAGAGGGAATGAGGGTCGGTGTGAGAGCGTGCATGTGAAGAGAGGGTAAAAGTTTAGGGTCGTGCACACGAAGGGGAGAGCGGGGGGCGTGCACGTGAAGGGGGTAGGGGGGTAAGAGTGTGCGCGTGAAGAGAGGAGATGAGCTGAAGGCTTGTATCTGACGAGTGAGGAAGATGACGCTGTGCATGTGAAGACTGGAGGCGTGTATATGGTGTTTTAATGACATTGTCTGCTGTTCCAGTATAAGTGCAGTTTCAAGTACTATGTGACATCACGCAAGACTGCCCTTGCCCTGATTAGGGCAGTCTTGCGTGGGGGCGGAGTTTGAAGTGTGGATACCTGTTAGACCAATTACACTGTTCCTTAGACCCCCAGACCCCTCACTCCCCCCTTTAGTCCTCCAAGTACTCCCGAGTTTAGTAGCTGGGTTGTGGGCGGAGATTAAGTTTTTAGTCCCACTTTAAGTTTTTTATATTTGCATCATTCTGCCCCACTTTCTTTATTTCTATGTTTTACTGTGCGCCTGAACTATTGTAACCAAGCTATTTTCCTTCTGAATCAATTAAGGAGAGCTGAGGGCGTGCACGTGAATGGTGGAGAGCAGCCATGAGCGTGCACGTGGGGGAGGCAGGAATGTGTTTCTCATGTACTTGTCATGTCCACGTACACAGACATGTCTACAGACCATAGAGACATAAGTGCTCTGTGCTCACCTCTGCTGCCTCCTCCTGTCATGTAACTGTCAAGGCTGTACAACGGCTCCTTTTTCTTACTATAATGGCAGAATAATGCATTTTTGACGTACTGTTTGCAGGTTTTTAGCAGGAGTAGTTTTCAAAGGCACTCTTGGAGGTTAATACTGCCCATGATAAAGGCCTATGAGGAATTTAAAGCGGGGGTATGCACACATGACATAAGACAAAGCATATTTATTGCATTTATATTATAATTATCTGGTGACAAACATATATGGTCACACATGCAGCTGTTTTTAATGTTTTAAATGGACTTACGTACTTATTTGTTTTGTTTGTTTTTTGTTGATATTTTTCTGTATTTTTGAACAGGAAAAAGTGAGTCTAAGTGCTCTCCCTGTATAAAAAAGTATAAGATAAGATAAAACTGAAATTTGCTTTACATGTCTGCAACTAGTCCCATAAAAACAAACATCACAAACAACATTCATCACACATAAAATACAAAGTCAGTCTGGGACATGTTCATGAGATCTTTGGTTTAGAAGTGTGATGAAACAAGGCACAAAGGAATGCAGGATCACTATGTTAGCGTTTACTGTTTAGAAAATGCTATATTCGCCGAAAACAACATATTCTCACTTGCTCTTGCTCCCTGTGCTAAGTCACTCCCCGCTATCACGACACAATCAGCTTGCGTCCCGCTAATGAAACTACCGCACATCACATCAGGTTTGTCAGCTTGTGTACATTTTTGTATCTTGTTTATTGTAAATTTATGTAAAGCTGTCATGGGGAAGCATGGGTGACTTAGGCTTGTGGGCTGAATCTTATGGCTAATCGCAAGGAGGGTTTGAATAGGGCCCAGGTGAGATCACTGAAATACTGAAACATGCATGATGACATCTAAGGCACGTTTTTGATGAGGTAACAACATTATAACATGGTAGAAAGCTCCAAAAAGTAGATTTTTCTGTAATACCCCCTCTTTAAATGAACCATATGAAAGAGTTTTATTTTAACTTTCATAAACATGACCCACTTGTGTCCCCAGATACGAGGTAAACATGTTCAAATCAAAGATGGCTTTTACTGATAACTATTGTAATGCTGATTTATTTGTAATTACAAAAACATCAGACATGATGGCCAAGATGTTTATGTTATTTATGTTGTGCAGCTTCTACAGCTCAGTGAGTGAATTCTAGAGGTTCTGAGAATGAGGAAAACTTGTATGTGTCCTTTATCTGCAGGTTAAGGCTCTGGACACACAGGTTCACTTGTGACTTGACCTTTTTAAAACTGTAACAGTGCAAACTACATACAGTTCCTTTAATGCAACTATTACCTTTTTAAGTCAGGTTAAGGTTAAGGTACACTTAATTGTCCCTTATAGGAAAATGTGCCCTCTGCATTTGACCCATCCTGATCTGATCTGCCAAATAGAACATATAAAGTCCAAGCTATAATTTTAAGTATATTATTTTCTTACAGAGTCTGATTTTTGTCTTAACATATTCTTTTATTCCTCTTCATGGACTTCTACCACTTTGTTTTTTATAAGTATAAAATGAAAAAAAAAATAAAATAAAAATAAAAATCATGGACAAGCCACCATTTTGTAATCTTACCCTAGTTCACACTATTGTTGTGTATTTTGGCAAGACACATCACTCTTAGTGCCCATTCAAATCACGTATCATGTGCCCGCAGCCGGTTATGGCAAAAAGGGCATCTGATGTAGAAACATGCCAAATTATTATGCAACTGGTTAGTTTGGTGCCCTGATGAAATAAAGGGATTATCATTTATAAAAAGTCAAATACGTAATAAGTAACATGAGTGAGGCTTTGACAGGAAATGTTGTTCTACATTTCCTGCATTTTAATCTTGGCCAAGCCTCCATTTGTTTTGACCTGGCACAATTTAGAATAATGTTATAAAGTTAAAGTAAATATGCAAAACAAAATCATGTCTTTATGCTCCATTGGAAGACGACCAGAACAGAACACAACACGGCAATGATAATTACAACATATTTATTCATTTGGAAGACGTATAATTTCTTGGCTCAAACTTGACCGTCTTTGGCAAACCACTGTACAAAAGTTGTCAGAAAGTAGTGTGGGAAACTTGCTAGTCTAATCTTAATGATCCTAATGTCATTATTTCTATGGTAGATTATTCTTAGCTATTTATAGTCAATTAATCCACATAGAGTAGGACTGCAGATTATTTAGCTAATCGCACTGTCCGCTAGCGTATGAGTAAGTCCTTATGCTAAAGCTCCAGTGTACTGTAAACCCATACCTTCGTGTCTTGGGGGGCTAGCTCCAGCGCTCCCCCCTCTCTGTCCTCTCCTGCCTGGGTCTCTTGTGGCTGATTAGCCTTTAGCTGCGGGGCAAGCCTGGAGACACTGGGCTCGGGTGCTCAAATCCAATCCTCCTGCTTCTATAGTTAGCTGCCGCTCAGCAAACGGCCATTATAGGTGAAGATATCCTCAGGCGCTAGCAGCTAAATGAACATATTCGTCACCGCGCACAGCTAGCTGCGTTTAGTAGTGAGACGCTATTCAGTTTTTATGACTCGAAATGGTTACAAGGAAATTTAAGGAGAACATAGGAGAATAGGAGAATAGAATAGGAGAATATACCTTCATAGAGATATTTAAAGTGCCTCAAACATAATTAACAGTCCAATGAGGTTCATCTATTGCCGTGATGTGTGAGGTGAGCTGATTTAAACAGGTTTTGGCAGGACAACAGCGCCATCTGCAGCCTGACTTCTTCAGAGCACTATCCCAAGTGTGTGACAGTAAAAAGGTCCCCTCGTCCCGGTTTAAAGTCCCGTGGGCACGTTTCCGTACTTCAATTGCCTCCTTAATCCAGTGACGATGTTTGTTGTCCTGAGGAAGAGCGCTAGAGCAGTCGAAACTGTCAGGTTTCAAACTAAACCTTGGTCTGAAAAAAATCTTGCCTCGTTATTTCTAGTTTTACAGTTGCAGTGAAGTTTATAATTTTACTTTGGGCAGGACATATGACATACATAGAGATGATTCCATGACTGCAACCATAATGTTAACTATTATGTAACTTAGTCTAATCATAACAATGTCCAAATCTTGTCTAACTCTAATACCTCATTTTAAACGGCCAAAAAATGCCTTCCTTGGGGATAAATTGTCCTTGCATTTTGGACGAAATTTTCCGTGTTGATGACATAGGTAGAAGTATTCTTTTTCAGAACTCACCGCTACTTCCTGTATTTTTGTACTTTTCCTCTCAGCGTTTTTCCACAAACTGCCACCTAACAAATGTAAAACTATGATAAATATTTACTACAGGTACAATCCAACCAAACTAAGGAATAATTAGAAAACATGAAAACCTGTCATATGCACTTTAAGCTAACTTGCTTACTAGCTACTGTATGAGCTACTTGGATGAGTGGTGAAACATAATTAGAGTAAACCTTTTTATGGAGCCTATCTGGATGAGAAATAAAAACAGAAACAGATTGCAACTTCACTAAAATAAATGGCATTGGAATTGGGAGCCTACATGGTCACATTTATATAATGATTTTCTGTTTGTTGGGCGCTCAAAGCACTTTATTTCAAGGAACCAGTCACACATTCATACATTTGTGTACGCAGACACTGGAGGCATGGTGGGTTAAATGTCTTGCCCAAGGATATAACAACTGTGTGCCTTGATGAGAAGTAGAATTGAAACATTAATCTTTGGATCAGTGGATGAATGCTTTTCTAACTGAGCAACTATGACCCTGGCAAAATATTGTTTGTCAAATTTCCAGGAAAAAATGGTTTTAAGTGAACTACTTATGCTTAATTAATCATTTTCTGCCTCTCCTCTGCTCTGTGTGAAGGTTAAGTGTCTGGGACCTGGTTGGAGATCCCTGATTGGTGAGCTGGCAGCCAATCAGAGCAAGGAGGGCGACTTTCAAAAGGAGAGCTGTGTTCTGCTAGCTCATAGGTTTATCTTTGTTTATTTAGTTGTTGTCACCCTTGTTGTTTTATCATATCAAAGCCTTTTTTTAGATTAGTTAGATTAGGCTTTTGAGGCTTTTTTTAGGTTCTTTCTTTTCTTAGTCCAGGTCATTCAGTTAGGCCCTGTTTTGTTATGCTTTGATTTTGTTCTGTTGGCACAACTGGCACGCGCCACTTCCCACCATTTTATGTAAAAATCCTTGAGTGTTTTGGCTCTGGAATAAAATAGCCGAACATCTGTTTTTGATTCCTTGTCTCATTATGATTGTTTTATATTAGTTATGTCTGTTACTAAACAAGGGACATAACACATAGCAAATGGTGACACCGGACCACCAATCAGTTAGCATTGCTATTGCATGCAGCATATAATTCAGAAACTCACAAGAATCCATCTTAGCGTGCCCCGCTGGTGCGATAGGGTGGGCTGGAGAATGGACCAATTACAGAGCAGTATTGTGGTTTATGCGGAAGCCAAAGTGAAGTACCCAAACCAAGCCCCGGGGCCTAAACATGGCCGCCCATTGAAGTCAATGGGCTGTGCTCAATGGCACATGTCGTCAGTTTAGCCTTTAGCGGCAGTTGAACTACCCCCCATGAGACTTTTCGCGGCGAGAGCGAGCGGAGCAACTGCGAAGAAGGCAAGGGAATAATAAATTACAAATTATAAATGATAATGTTTATGTTTCCAGGAGCTTCTGAACCATGTTCTAAACCTGCAGCCCGTTCATGACAGTTGGGCTCGTTCACATCGCTCACATGCTCGTTCATGTTGTACCATGTGACCACTCTCACCAATCAGCGCTTGTGCTTAGCTAGAGCGGACAGAGCATAGCTGAAGCTAACGATTAAAAAGACGACAGATGGATTTTGAACTGAGAAAAAGTTTGATGACATGAAAGGTCTATCTATCTGAAAACAGGTAAAAATCGCCACAAAATTTGTGAAAGTTGTAGGTGCCCTGTCAGCCGAACATGAGCAGTTTGTGACAATGTTGCGCTCTACGAGAAAAATCCTTTCTGGGCAGGAGGAATTTTTTTCGCTGTAGTACCAATGAGTGGCCACTAATCCAACTCGAGACAGCTCTCAGCTAGCAATCCAGTTATTTTAATAGATCCCTGGCCCAAACAAACTAAAACAAACATGGCGACACCGTCAGACCTACTTCAGCCTATTTTAGCGAAATACAGACCAAAATACAGACTATTTCGTGAAATGTGCAGAAGGTAAGATGGAAGATGTTTGTGCTTTTCTCTCAACTGGATGTAAGAAAAGATAGGTGTTTTTTTTACTTTTTTATGTTATGATGCTTCAACCAATCAGCTTGGAGTATTCATTCAGTTGAGGTTGCTCTTTTGTTCTTCATATTTTTTAAACAGTTAAAAAAAGGCTTATGTGTTGGTTCATATAGCTGTTGTTTTTCTGACACTGTCCTGCTTTCTATTACAACCTTCTGAACATTAACACTGTAAATGCACTTTTCATGTAGGCTACTTAAGACGGAAATGCATTTTAAAGACGAGAGGTTTACCATGTCTAATAATACATACATTAGGCTCTAATAGAACAAAATCCCAAACTGTCTTTTACGTCTTAACTCTCTTTGACCTATCTTTTGTCCAAACCCGCTTGTCCCGCACTTTACCATAATCCCATTTCTCCCATTCTGAGCCGTGGACAGCGTTGGCTTATCCCCGTCACAACTTGTCCCATCCATTTGTGCTGCTGTCTAGAAAACACTAGGAGAGTGATCCGCCAAGAGGGACATGGAACTTTCTCTCCACGCCGACACAATCAGGTTTGTACTCCGGGATTTCCTAAGACTATAATAACAAGCTTACCCCCCCCTTCCCCTTCACTTTTGGGATGGGAGGTTGGATGATCCGAGCGTTCTAAGCACATGCACACAGTCTCTCTCCCATGCAGATTAACTCCCGCGTGGGGGCCAGATGTTGCTGTCGCCCGCGGTGTCTGCGGAGATGGGGGTTGGTGCTGCGCGGTAGACCCCCCTCCCGCTGGCTCTGCGTTATCACCGGACACCATAGTTCTGCCTGCAGGCTTGTGTTGACCTTTAAGGGAGGCGATGTGTGGACATTGGCGCGTTTATGATGGCGGCTTGATAAAAGAGAAACACTGTAACTTTGTCTGGGTTGTTTTTCTCTTCAGAGGTGGATGTATTCTTCATTGTTGTTATATCTGACCTGCGCGTTTGACCCGTCCTTCTGTGACGCCTATGCAGCCTGTCTGGAGCAATTGCTGACCAAAGTGTAGTGTCACGGGACAAATCTTCAAAGCTTGAGCTGGGATACTGATCAGGAGGCGCTAGCTTGAGGATTGGGTTGCTGGTTGTATTTCACTGGTTACACGGATATACAACTGGCTAATTTATATGTTAACATGACCCTTTTAATAATAATAATAATAATAATGATGCACTGGATTTATATAGAGCCTTTCAAGATGCCCAAAGCACTTGACAGTACATCATTCATTCACACCACACTCAGTGATGGTAAGATACTATAGTAGCTGCAGCTGCCCTGGGGCGGACTGACAGAAGCGATGCTGCCAATTTGCACCCTCTGACCACCACCGATACGCTAAGGACACAACAACAGTTTTCAGCAGAGCCACTGCAACACCAGTGTGGCACCTCGTTAGCAAGTAAGAAAAATGCTAAGGTTAAAGTGAACCTCACTGTCTGAATGGGGAATAGGTCATAAAAAAAAACATTTCCCTAAAGATATCAGTTTATTTGTTCATTTTGTTGACATATTAGATATAAAACTTTTTACAGATGGGAATTTATAATATCTTATTTAGTATGTGAGTGAACTAGAGTGAACTACTAGTACAAAAAAACCCATACAAATTCTAATTTTGTCCATTTTGACACTACTCTTATGAATTCATATTTCATAGCTTGACTTTACAGCACTGACTCCTCATGTAACTTGACAAAACAATATAATAAGTTATGTCACAAACGTAATTATGTCTTATCTGTAAGTTTCAGTAAGTTACTGCAGATTTAATGAGTGGATATTTGTAATGATCACGTAACCCTCTGATTGAGACACACGGAGGTGAGTTATTCTAACCCGATTTCTCCTGCCGCTGGTCCTCATCATGTTTCTGTTTGCTTTTGTAACTGAAACAGGACCTGGAGCGGTCGATCAGAGGATGATCTTTCACCTCTGTCAATCACCCGCTAAATACCCTCAGAGCCCGCATCTCGTCAAAACATGTGTGATAAGATTTTTCTGGAAATAAAATAACAAAATAATAAGTGTGGTACATTAGAATAGTTAAAGGTGCTGTAACTGATTTGTACTTTCTTAAAAATGTGAAAAACAAAACTAGTTCATTTTAAACTGTTTGCAGTGGTCCAAAGTTTTTCCTCACTCACCTTATGCATTCCAAACATCCTAATTATAAGTTTATAAATGCTTTTTACAACTTTCATAGACTTTCAGAGTTTTGCCATCATGGTAAAGTTAGCAACAATTAGCATGCTGGCAGAGCACTTCCTGATTCTTGGACAATAAATGCTTTATAATGCAGACAGAACACAGCAGGCTTATTTTGACCTCAAGAGCTCCTTATATGATACATCTGTACTGGGACAAGACACATTTTGGTCAAATACATGGAAAAAAGAGCTTTTCTCCACATTACATTGCCTTTAATGTTCCACAGTTTGGCATTTCTTGAAGATAGGCAAGTGGCGCCATCAGGCCAAGATACAGGTCAGAACTGTGAAGAGTCGACTCCACTCAAAGAATGTTTTTTTTCAAGGTAATTTTAAGCAATAAAAAAAACACTAGTTAGTCTTTATTGAGTTTAATTCCATATGGTGGAATATTACAAGAAAAGCAACAACATCTCCATGGAGACAAGTAGGTGGAATACCCTCTACCAGAAAAGTTCCAAGGTGCACCTTTGATGGGTGACCTTGGTGCTTGGACTACAGCAGGTAAAGATGTTAAAGTGAGACAAGTGAGACACTCCTCCCACAACTACAGTTCAGATAGAGCTGCTGAACTGGGCAGAACCTGGAGGACTGAAGAAGAGAGTGACGAGCGAGGAGGGCGGGGTCTGGACATATGAGGAACAGTGTGATTGGTCTAACAGGTATCTACACTTCAAACTCCACCCCTGCTGCCAGGTGTTTGTAATCAGAAACACCTGGCTGTAATCAGGGATGTCACGTAGTACTTGAAATTGCAGTGGCCACTGGAGGCAGCACATACTGTTTTTGACTGTTTTTAAACACAAAGCAGCAGATTTAAAGTTTGCACTAAAATTGCCAAAAAAGACCAGGAAGTAGACAGTACTGTTAAACACATTATACACAGTTTAGTAGCAAAAAGTTAATTTAGTGTTGAGTTCCACTTTAACGTTGCAATAAAGGGAGTAAATGGGAATGATGATGGAGAGGCTGAGGAGGCTGTGGATTTGCTGCTACGGTGAGACAGAAAAAGGTATATGCATGTAGCTCAAATGGCAAGAAGAAGAGTGTATTTGTATAAAAAACTTGAGAGGTGATTGGTCAAGAGGCTAATATACCAGGCTGTGATTGGCTGATAGTGTTGACTCGATTTTGTTACTTAAGTAAAAGTACAGATACAGAGGCAAAATTTACTCAAGTAAGAGTATCACATGAAAAAAAATCTACTTAAGTAAAAGTATTTAAGTACCCATTTAAAAAAGTACTTTAAGAGTAAAATGTAAAAGTATTTCACACAAGTGTTGTTAATTTCTTATTGTGTAAATGTAGTGATATTAACCCCACAAAGTACTTTTTACTTTTCAGTCCAGTTAAAAAATGTACTGGAGTAGAAAGTTCAGATTTCTTCTCTCAAATGTAGTGAAGTAAAACGAAAAAGTATCCACTGTAAAACATACTTAAGTAAAATACAGATACCTAAAAATTCTACTTAAGTACAGTACTTTATCATGTGTACTTTGTTACCTTCCATGATTCCTGAGCGAGCTTTAATTTCATATAAAAATAAACATTAGACACTTTGAAAAGAATGTTTAATAGAAAACATAGTAAAACACTGGTTCAGCCTCAATATCACATTAATACCCAGATCCCAGTGGAGCGTAAATGGCTGTTACTTTAACCTAATTCTGTCAGCTGTCTGTGAGCACATCCATTTGAAAACTCGTATAGACTAATGACGAGGCGAGCTCTGAGAGTGCAAGCCAAACACAACATGCACAGAGCTCCTGCGAAGATACAAATTGTCCCCGGTTTCAATATAAATAGAAATTCAAGCAGGTAACTACGGCGACCGCAATCTTAAACAAATGGTAGAATGCCACACTGCATTTTCATGTAATTGCTTCATGAGCGTGGACAAACAAATAGTTCCATATAAAGACGACATGCTGCTCTGCCATGTCTGAGGGAAAGTGTCATTTTGAACATGTTACGGGAGAGAATCAGAAGCACAGCAGTGGCTAGAAACTTTTAACTAGTAACTTTAAATCACACCTGTTCTGCAAAATCGACCATTAGAGCTTTTACTCATGTTATAGTGGTTTCCTTCTCATTTATTCTCTCACAGTTGTATTTGGAGTGATTCGTGCATGTTTGAGCAATCGTTAATCGCTTATTTTCAAGACGCCATTTTGCCGATCAATCCTCGTTTTCACCACCACCGGTACACGCCCACTGTGCTGTACGGTCTCCCATTTTATTTTCTTAATCGATGATACAGGATTCGGCAGCGTCGCGTAGTCTTTTTGGTACAAACGAAAATGCAGCAGGTGCCGACAGCGTGAAGCGCTTCGTTGTGATGACGTTTACGGCGACGTCAGCTCCTATTGGGCACCGCAGTTTTCAAACGCGGAAGTTAGTGGACTTATTTCTTTTAATAAGTTCTTTCAAATGAATATTGCGATTTAAAATGTGCAAATTATAACATAATGATCCACAGGTGTCATAGATTATAACTATATAGCAGACACAAGCACAATAGGTTTGCTTTAAAGCCAGACATGTCAATTTTCAGTCAAATATAGACTCAAACAAAGACATGTTTATGGGTGTTTTTCTTGAACTGAAAAATGTGAATCTTTACTGTGAGTACAAACCTGACTATTACTTGGCGTGGTAGAGGGCCCCTCCTGCTTGTTTCCATGGAGATGTTGTTCATTTGGCTATCATCTTCCAAAGTTAACTTGTCTGTCTCCACAGGGAATGTTCCAAAATGTGGTTTTAACTTTCCATTTCCTTGAAATCATGCAGTGGATAAACCACCTCCAGAAAGTTACATAATGTACCTTTAAAGACCTTGAAACTGTGTGAATGTTTTTCTTGTGAATTATTTATCTAATGACTTGAATGTTGTTGTCTGTATGAAAGCAGCTGGCCGCTTTGAAATTTCCTTTGGGATTAATTAATTTTCTATCTAAAGAGGAAAGGCAAAAATATGCTTCACATCACAGATTTATTTTAAATTACTGTTGTATTTGTAATTGTTTAAAGGTGCACTGCGTAACTTTTCTGATCTCTTGTTTGTCTCTATGCAGATGTTATTCTTTATCCTGGACTGTTCTGCAGTATGGCTTTAGCATTTTTTTTCATAACGGCTGTTCTTATTGCTAAAAACATGGTGGTGTCACATCCTTGTCTCCACAGAGATTGATGTGATTAAGTTACACAATGCATCTTATTGGTAGTTTTCTGATTTTAGGATGTGATGATGTCATACTCTCAGATGGGGAGACAGTTTTTCCTATCGATTACACTGTACTTAAAAAAAAAAAAAAAAATCCAAAAGGTATAAATGTTGGACCTGATCATTTCTATCAGTGACTAGGCCCTAGAACTCGCCATAGTACAACCACAGACTGTATATATAAATGGACATAAAACAGTCGCCCCTCTCTCTGTAAATGCTGCTGTCAGACTCGTTATTTTGGTCTTAAAATTTTTGTATTAACTTGGCTCCAAATTCGCTCTAGCCTCAATGAGCTTCATTTCACTGGAGCCGAACGCTATAGGTGACGTCACACTCACTTACTCCACTTCTTTATACAGTTTATGGGAACAACTCGCCATATACAACCATAGACTGTATATATAAATGGACATAAAACAGTCGCCCCTCTCTCTGTAAATGCTGCTGTCAGACTCGTTATTTTGGTCTTAAAATTTTTGTATTAACTTGGCTCCAAATTCGCTCTAGCCTCAATGAGCTTCATTTCACTGGAGCCGAACGCTATAGGTGACGTCACACTCACTTACTCCACTTCTTTATACAGTTTATGGGAACAACAAGAATCTAGATTTCAACAATATTCATTTTAGCTGCCCTCCATCTGTATTAAACTACTGACTGATAGAAAGTTGTGATGTCTTTTTAAAATGTATGAATACAATAATAAATCTAAACATATCTGGGTAGACTAGCATGGCATTTTTCTATTTTCAACACTACGAGAGCGAATATTTCATCATAAGCTTGATATTTAATGCATAAATCACTGTCATTTGCTTACATCATCATGATTCGCCTGGGCTCCTATATGTGCCGCCAGTGACAGAATATGACAGGTACACAAGAAACGGACCGACCTTTGACCTCTCACCTCTGTCCCAGGCCTCTCCCTTCAGAAAGAGCGCGCTGAAGAGTGCCATGACAAACCAGCTACAAACCATCCAAGTAACCTCAGGAGAATCTTGGAGACATTTTGCCGACTTCAAAACAAGGCATCTCCACGAAATGAGACTCACTCTGGCCTGTATTTTTTTGTTGAAAATATTTGCAACTTCATTCTTTAAAGGTCCTGTATAACACAAAATTGTGAGCTTCAAGCCGTGTTAAAATGTTTCCTCCTCAAAAACATACCTGGAGTTGTGTTTTGTTTCCTTCACACAACCCTTTATTATTAGTCTGTCTACATCTCCAAAGCTCAAAATGCTCTGTTCTACATTGTGATGTCATGAAGTGGCAGTTTTCAAGTTAAAAGCTCCTTTTACCTTTAGTTCAGTAGAGACTGGCAATTCCAGGGCTGAAATTATCCAAATGATTTTAGTAAAGGTGTATGGGGTTTAAAAACAAAATGGAGCACTTCCTGTATTACCACATGACATCACAAGGTGGAACAGAGTGTTTTCTGTTTGAGAGAAAAACTCCTGAAAATATGCAGGAGTTAAGCATGTGTGAATGAAACAAAACACAACTCCAGGTATGTTTGTGATGAGGAAACAACATTATAACAAAGAAAATATGTATAATAGTGTAATTTAACATCCAATCTTCTTTAAATGTACAGTATTTCTCTTTTGTATATCTGGCATTTAATCGATTTGTTATATTTTTTTACTTCTCAAAAACACCAAGGAACACATGCATCTAACCTGTAACCTGCTCTTCTCTTTGGAGATATAAATGAGTTGAATGCCATAGTGTGTAACCTTCCAGGCAAAGCAATAACTTCATTGAAACAAGCAGGTAATGGACATTCCTCCAGAAAAGTTACATTGTGAACCTTTAAAATTCATTTCTTAAGTATGTTTTTAGCATGAAATCAATGACAGTATTTCCAGTGTATAGTCTATAGTAAGGAGCAGCAGTAACTCATCTTAGAACTGGAAGGTTGTAGTTAGGGTTAGGATTAGGGACCAGATTTTTACTATCTTAAAAATGTGAAAAACAGTTCATTTTAAATGGTTTGCAGTGGTCCATAGTTTCTCACTTACCTTATGCATTCTGAGCATCCTAATTATTCACCACGATCACCACAAATTTTGCTCAATACATGGGAAAAAGTCCAGGTACAGAGCCTTTAAATCTCAGTTGACCCAAATCCTTGCTAAAGTATCATGTCTGTCAGTCAGTAACCATAAACTGGCTGCATTTTATTAAATTTCTTTTTATTTCTATTATATATCTTCTTAGATTCGCTTCATATTATATTTCCATGTGTTAATAAAACTTGTGCTGGTTTTAAGGGTACTCCAGGGGTTAGTGCACAGATGTTTAGTGAGGACAGGAGGAGGGAGCGCTCACTCGTACAGCTCTGGACCCACTTTGAACTCAGAACATCGAACTCTAGTGTGTCAGATGTGAAATTTCGGAGTCTATTAATATAACAGTGAGAACCTCCTGGACCTTGTTTATCACTGGCAGGTTTAAACATGCCGGCTGGTTCCAAATCTAACACAGTATCAAACCTGCAAATAGATCGAACGACAAGACAACAGCAGAAAAAGTAAGGCTAAAATATATATTTGTTTGCCAGTATTGCTTTACATTGGTGCAGTATAGTCTGGTGGAGGGTATGCTACCAGCTTGTTTCCATGGAGATCTTAATGCGTTATTCCACAGCATGGCATTAAACTTATCTCAATGACATGAACGGCAGACGACTTCACCAGACCAAGTTACAGGTCAGATCTGTGGAGAAGTGAACTCGCTCGCTGTAAGAATGCATGTTTATCAAGGTGTTCAGCAATAAAAATCTGTTATTGAAGTGCTGTATATAATATAGACAGGTTTAATGTCATACTGTGAAGTCTTCCTGGTAGAGCAATAGCATCTCCATGGAGACAAGCAGACTGCAAACTTCCTACAAGAAAAGGTACATAGTGCACCTTTAAATGACCTGCACTTGAATTTTTGTTTGTATAATTCAGGAAAACGTCTTTTAATTCATTATAAAAGCAGCTATTTGTGAAAGAAATGAGACTGAATGATGTTGCCAATGTTAAAAGGCATTTTGTTCAATGAGAACCTTAAGAAATGAGCAGCCAGGAGCAGACAACTGCCTAGTACTATTCAAGGCTATTGTTTAAAATCAGAGTGACAAATGGGCGCGTTAATTCTGATACATGTTCTTCACTCGTGGTTCAAGTAGTGGTACAGACTCTTTAATTACTTATTTTCAAGACGTCATGTTGCCGATCAATCCCTGTTTTCACCATCCCTACATGTCCACTGCTCTGTACTTACTCCTTTCTCAAATTTTACTTTCTTAATCAGTGATATGTGTAGTCATTTTGGTAGAAATGAAAAAAAAATCCGCTGCTCGCTAGTGTGATGTGCAGCTATCCATCAGACGTGCCGACAACTTTGCAGCTTTTTTGTGATGATGTTTGCAGCAATGTCAGCTCCCACTGGGCACCGCAGTTTTCTAACGCAGAAATCAGCTGACTTGTTTCTTTTATTAAGTTGTTTTTGATGAATATTGCGATTTAAAATGTGTAAATTATAACACAATGATCCACAGGTGTCATAGATTATAACTATAGACAGACACATACACAACATGTCCTCTTTAATACTAAACAAATGCTGACAGTAACACACTCTCACTGGTAACTTTGGTCAGTTGAATTCTATTTCAATGTCATTTCAGTGACAATAAAATGCTGTGCTTGTTATGACCAGCTGAGCGAGGGAGGAGGAAGTAACAAGGTTAACTAAAATTATAATTTATTATTTGACAAAAAAAAACAGGTGATAAAAATAATAACAACTGAAAAATGTCCCAAAATTTTGTCAAATATTTTCTACAGATAAATGAAATAAATAATATTTTGCAAAAGAAAACTAATAAACAATTCAAGCTTAACTAAATTGGATTCTAACTAATTACACAAAGTTTGTAATAATAACAATAATCAAATGTCTCAATGAAAAACATTACAAAAGTCACTGCAGCTAGGTTCAACTAACAGCTAACAGTGCCCCATCAGGTGGAGCTCCTAGGAATCAGCGAATCAGGATCCGGGGCTCACTAACAGAATTTGCATGCACGGGCAAAGGCAAGGGCAAAGAGAACACGGGAGCAGCACGTTACATCACAAGAGGACCGTGGCCCGTAACAATGCTGATGTATCCAGTCATCATAATCCAACAATAAAATGAAGTAATAGTACAAAAATGACGACATGCAGCACAAACTGTCTCGTAGTGAAGACAATTTGCTTCCTACATTTGGAAAGGACTAGCCATAGCAGCCAATAACGTATTCACTCATGCCATGTTTGTTAATTTCAATCCATCCTCTTTGATTTATCCAGGGTCGCGGGGGCACCAGTCTAAGCAGACATGCCCAGATTCACTCACCATATACCCTTTGAGATCGAATGTTATCCCTGGAACATTTCTCCACAAAGTCATCAAGGGGACTTCCAAATCAAACGCCCAAGCCCATTCAATATGCAACAAATGCTAGTACTACACTCCCAACATGTAACTAATGTGGAATTGTAATGCCTTGGTGGTGGTCTGCCCTGCTTAAAGGCGCTGTATCTCAAGTGTAAAACAGAATTCAATTGCAGTGGTCCAATGTTATTCCTCACTTAACTTACGCATTCTGAGCATCCTAATTATTCATGGCTTGTTTACAAGCACTTTTCACAACAACTAGCATGCCAACGCACACTTCCAAATGTGTGTGTTAGCATGCTTACGGTTACTGTTAAAGTTAGGATATAATTGGATGCAGACAGTACACAGCGCATATATTTTGATCTCAAGAACTGCTTAAACAAAATATATATACTGTGGCAAGGCACATTTTGCTCAAATACAAGGAAAAAATTGGGTTCAACATTAATCAACAACTTTAATCAATAAACCTCCATAGCACTTCCCTTATGGTCATCTGTATTTATTTAACTTCAAGAACATCCCAAACTTGTCCTGATTTTAAACTTGCCAAATCTCAGTGTAAATAAATGCACCTAAACCTGTAGCTTGAGTCCAGCTGGCCCAAACCCTCTGTTCAAACATTAGAAGAATGAGAGAGAGGGAGATGGAGAAGAGGATTTGTGCGTGGTAATGGTGGGATTTAAAGATATACACATGGTCCACTCCGCTTTAGAAGACAAATTCCGTCTGGGGTGCTCCTAATGCTCAGACAAGGATCTCGAAAGCACCAAGAGGAGGTCGGAATTGGCTTAGGATTTCAGGTGTTTTATAGTTCTTTTTACTGTACCGCTCTGGCAGAGGAGACATCCACTGACGCTAGTATATAAGTGAACTCAGCTGTATAAATAGACAGAGGAAGCAGCAGTGAGAGCCAGACGTGGTTGATGGTCTATCTGTGGCCACAAATTTAGATGAAGATCGGAAATGTATCAGAGCAAACGCCTTATAGAACATGTGTTACTTGTACTGGTGATTTGGGCTGGAAATTCGAAACCTCAATTGTTTTAGCAAGGTATTTTGTGCTACTTTTTGAGGAAAACTTATAATTGGATTTTATTTCATATCTGGAGAATTTGGATGTCTCAAACTGAAAACACTGTTCCACCTTATGATGTCATGCGGTAATACAGGAAGTGCTCTACTGTGTTGTTATACTCCATACACCTTCACTAGAATCATTTGGATGATTCCAGCCCTAGAATTGCCCACCTCTATTGGACTAAAGGTAAAGGGTAGCTGTTAACTTGAAAACTACAGCTTCATGACATCACAAGGTGGAACAGAGCATTTTGAGCTTTGGAGATGTAGACAGACTAATAAACCAGGATTACTCAAACATGTGTGAATGAAACAAAACACAACTCCAGGTATGTTTTTGAGGAGTTAACAGCGTGATAACATGGCTTAAATCTCACAAGAGTTCATTTTGTGTAATATAGGACCTTTACTGCTAGGGATGAGACACAATTTTCACGAGACGAGACACGAGATTGAGTCTATGAGAACGAGACAAGACGAGATTTTGAAATAATTTATGATAGTTAATCGGTGTGGTTCAGTTCACAGTTCTGGCCTCACAATTTTGGATTTATTAACTATTTTTGCTGTCATTGTAAGACTGCCTTTTAGAACTACGACTTCACAAGAGGTAACTCAGCAGTGTGTAGCCTTCCGTTTTTGTGCAATCTAAATGTAAACACACAATCTCACAAGATAATCTTTCTTATGTGTGCACAATCTTGTGGCAATTTGATCTTGTCCCATACCTATTTAATGCCATATTGAGGAACATTCTATACAAAGCAATAACATTTCCACAGGGAAAAGCAGGCAACAGCACATGTGTAGTTTGACACTACCCACCCCTCCAGACCAGGGCCCCATTGACTCATATATTTCCAGTAATAACACTGTTCTAATGATGACCACATTTCACTGTCACTAAAATAACTTTAGGGTCTATCACAACCTTTACCTCAATTATTCAAACGTAATCAGATTTTTTGTATGTTTATATTTCATTTTTTACAGTTCATTTGCCCTAAAATGTCCATATAAATCAGTCACTTACAATCTGTTAATTTAATATCCTCCAGTGTAAATAATCCAAGAGGTGTTTCCCTTGTGGACAGGAATAGATCCAAAAGATATCACCCTAAACGCATAAAAACACTGATTCCAGGCCATTGTGACTAATGTTAAACAGATGTGTGGAGGAGCTCTTATCTGGCTAATATAAACAGTGCATTGTGGAGATGGAGCTCCTCAGGGATCGATTGTGGCCCCCCTCTTCTTCATTTGTATGTGTGTAATATATGTGTGTGTGGCTGTGGGTAATCTTGTTGCTTCGTCTGTCTGTTTCACACCACTGCTTCAGGACTTCCACAGATAGATTTTTGCATTAAGAAGACAGGTTTTTATGAGATTTACAAAGAGCTAGTGTAATCCAGTTAGCAGCTTTGGTGGGATCCATTAGGGCACATTGTTTTGTCTGTGTTGTCAGCGGAAATAAGGCTTAGTGTTTTTTTATTTATATATATCTTCTTATGGTAGATTCAAATGTTAAATAATCCCATGTGCAGTAGGGTTGTCAAAAGTATCAAAAATCAGATATTAATCGATACTAAAACTAGTATCAAAACTAGATACTCATTTGAGCAGGTATCAATATTGAAATTTTAGTATCATGACAACACTAGTGAGCAGTGCATTAACAAATAAATGACGTATTCTATTGCTCAAATGTTATTCTTTTGCAGTTTTGCTAATTTAATACTAATCAGTTTTGTTAGTTATGTGCGAAAAATGATGTTATGCCTTACTGAAATTTTTCGCCTGCTATGGGAAGGTCACACAGGGACAACTGAATGTGTTTTTGTATTGTTTTCGAGACAGTGGGGTCCTGGTGGAATTATACAACTACCTATTTTAAAAAACAAAGAGTGAGACTCCTATGAACATCGTCTCTGTTCTTAAATGCACTCATTTAACATCATTTATGCTATTTCTATTTTAGTGCAAATGTATAAATGCTTTTTCATAATGTGTGCTGCAGTTTCCCTTTTTTGATGTTCACCTAGTTACATAAAGGTTAATAAATAAATAAATAAATATCACCATAAACCAAATAATGCTGATAATAAAAATAAAAATCAAATCACAACAAGACAAAACAACAAAAAAAGTTGTTATTCAGTCTTGAATCTTTTTAGTTGAAAAGAAGATCAATAAGCTGAGGACGCTGAGTTATGCAGCTGCGGTATATAGAGTTATATAGAGTTCAGCAAGGAACGCCTAAAAAACATCCGTTACCATGGAGATCTGGCATGTTTGTGGCAGTAGTGCAAAACTATCAGAGATGTATTAGTCAAAACAATGTTAAAATGTAAATAAAAGTGTGGTGGAACAACCTAATAAACTGCAGGGCCACTAAAGGTAAATACATCTATCTCTCTACAGTGTCAGAAAACTTTCGAATGAACGCTAAGGCTAGTATTTAGCATCTTAAAACTTCCATTGGTTTACCATTAGGCTCACTGAAAATCCAATGAGGTGTGACGTCACAATCCCGAGCTCTATTACAGCTTTAAATATGATTAAATGAGAAACGTTCAGGGTTCACATGTAAACTGTACCTTGTAACTGTAACTGTACTGTTGACATAGCCCAGGCCACACACCAGAACCAAAATGTGAAGTCATGACATTTTTTTCACTGTTGGGTGTGGCACTGTCACAAAATACAAAGCATGGGAATACTCATGAACCTCAGGCTTAAACTCATATATTCCTAAGTTTTTCAGGTCACACAAATTTGAGACCGTTGTTATAGTAATTCAAATTTCAAAACATAACATTGTATCTTTTTATTCATGCAAAATCGAGTTTTTGGAGCATTCTACTATGTTATAATTACGTTCTTCCCTTATCAAAAGAGGTTTCATATGTCATCCATGCATGTCTGAGTAATCTAGTGATCTCTCCTTGCGCTTAGGAATATGGCCCTATCCAAAGCTCAGTCCTGAAACCTATGTCACCCATACTCCCGCACGGCAATCTTTCACAAAAGCAGGATACAAAACAATACACTACGACTTCACAAACCGGATGCAATGTGCAGTTGTTTCATTAGTGGAATGCATGCCTATTGTAATGTGCATTCTGAAGGAAGGGTGCATTATTAAACATGTAAATATGTTGTTTTCAGCGAATACCGTATTTTCAGAACAAATAAAAGTCGTGTTGATCTAAATATGTTCTGTTTTAGCAGTTATAACCCCATAGAAATGTAATACCTCCTCTTTAACTATGAATGAAACGGCAAAAAGTTTATGTCAATACGGTCAATGATTTAGTACCAAACTTTCTCGATCATTTATAATTTGTGCATAATTTGACCATTGCTAACAGCTATAGCTACAGCTAAAACCTAAAATCTTCACGTGTCAAAAGTATACTTAAATAGTTATGAATTAAATACAATTATTTATAACTATATACAAACTACAGGTCTAGGTTTCGCTAATTTGACTCCAAAATGACTCAGTATATATGCAATTAATATGTCAGTAAAAATAAATACTAATTTGCAATGTAGTTTGTATAAAAAGTGGTGTTATTAATTGTTATCGACAAAATACTGATGTCCACCCCAAATCTGCTTGACTACCCATAAAAGTCACCACATGCTACGGTTTTTTACGTAGCCTAGGTTAGAACGGTTTAGAACGGTCCAAAGTTCCCAAAATGGCTCCTTAAACAGGAGACTAAACTGCATTTTCACATCTGTCAGCACCATTCTTGTCTTAGTCACAAATTCTTTATAAGTGCATTGTGTACAAGCAGGTGGTCGGTTAAGGAGTTAAATGTCTATTTGTCACATTGTAGAACTCTGAGGAAACAGGGAGGACTTTCCTGTACTGTTTAGGCTGACACGCTTCCTCCCATTCAAACAGTAGCAGAACACACACTCAAACAAACTCAGTGACCCCATGACCTTTCACTTCCGCTAGGCGCGATGGAAACTACTGACCGCTCCACAGCTGGACAATGGTAAGTTCAGCTTCAATACACGAACTTTAATCATGTCATGTAATCATTGTGTTGTAATAGCGCTCTGAAGGGGGAGTGACTTAGTGCAGAGAGCAAAGAGAAGCGGGAATCACCGTGTCAGAAACAAAACTGAAACTTATTAAACATATTAATGCGCTGTTCCCGGCGTATACAGGATTTTCAAAACAATAAAAGGTAACATGGTGATCTAAATATGTTATGTGTTAGCAGTTAATATCCCATAGAAGGAAAATACCTCCTCTTTAATAAAAGAAACAAGTCAAGACTTAAGTGTTGGAAAATTACGGAACCCAGTGGAAGCCGACGTCGCCATAAACGTCATCACAAAAAAGTCCTGCTCTGCCTGACCATGCTGTCAGCCTCACCCATGGATAGCTGCAGATCACGCTAGCCAGCAGCAAATAAAAAAAAATAATAATAAAGTGGGAGAGCGAGGTAAGCACAGAGCAGTGGACGTGTGTTGTGGAGGTGAAAACGGGGGTTGATCG
>JACM01052585.1:0-11171 GCA_000787095.1 Periophthalmodon schlosseri
CACTGACTTTTCTGACGTCTTTGGAGACTGTGATGTCTCTCCTGAGGTAGGCTCACTATATAAAACTATGACTTCCAAAGTTGCCATTTTATGTTTTATCTTAAATGTGCTGAGTATTTTTCCTATGTTTCATTAGTAAAGTTGATACATATTCATGCTTATAGAACTGTACTATCTTTACTCCTCCTTTGTCGCTGTTATTTCATGATTTTATATTCACACAGACCTTTATGGACACTTACACACAAAATCAGAATAGTAAAATCAAGTCCCATGGATTTCTTTTCAGTGTCTATATGGGTCCAGTCAGGAAAGTGTTAAAATCACCCTTTTTGGGGGGTTCATTATGAACTCTCTAAAAGGTCATAACATTTACAGTGAGTTAAGTTTCTGAGTAGCAATCTAACTATTACAAAGGATTATATAAAAGCAATGCCTTTTAGTGTTGCATTTGTTTAGCTTCATAATCGTATTTAAACTAAACATAGACAAAAATAAACCACTATTCATAAAGCGTTCGTGTTAATTTTATTGAAAACATGTGAACATGTTACACAGTCAATAAAGGGTGTGACAGTATGGTGCACGATTGTGAAACCTTTTTGAAAGTGTAAAGTTGCAAATTTTTTGGAAGATAATTTTATCTCACGAACCAAATGCTGTGTACAGTACAATGTTACATACAGTTTCAGCAACAATCCTTTATTTAACAGAATTCTGTTTTAGGAGGGATGTTTCAGATGGACTACATGTAACTTGTCCCTGTTAGCCATGGTGCACGACTGAGAGAAACACTCACACACGAGCTCAACAGCTCAGCCCTAGTTAGGAGGAGAACCAAAAGACAAGAAAATAATAAATAAATACATGAAGATATATGTGAAGAATCAGCTCTGATGTTTGTGGTTTCACTCTTTTGATTGACTAACGAGTCTTGTAAAAATACACGGGGTTTTCTGTGAATCTATTAACTTCGTTTATGCCGATAATTAAAATGATAAAACGAACCATTCATTGGATTACTCATCAGTACCGGACCTCGCGGTGTTTCCCTGTAGTGTTCGAGTGTGATTTCCCGTTGGTTCTTTCATTTCAGGAGTTCGACAAACACTGGTGGAAGCAAACAATCTTGTCCCGTCTTTGCGTTTTTATCGGGTACATATTACAATTGTGCTGCTTGTACAAGATTGGTGTACATTTATTTGATGAGCCTTTTCTAATAGCATACGCCAGGGGTCGGCAACCCGTGGCTCCGGAGCCACACATGGCTATTTCATCCTTATACTGCGGCTCCACGTGGCTTGGAGAAATAAATCATAAGTATTTAACTGAAGTGTATTTTATTTGTGTTAGTTCTTTTTTTTAATTGTAGTATAAATTGGAAGATTACTGTGATCTTCAAATAATAAAATAAAATTATATTTTATTATTTTTCGTCGCTTAAAATAAGCGTCACACTCGCGGAAGCCGTTGTACCCGCCAAGAACTATGTTAAAAACAAACCCCGCTCACGCCTCACAGACGACAGCTTACTTACTTTACCTGCGTAAAGATACTGCCCCGATTTGCAGACGCTGTGCCTAGAGGTTCAACAAGTATCCGTAGCACTTCATGGATTTCATAAGCAACACACTATAGCTGTTTATTACAAAGCGTAAAGGTAAAAAAAAAAAAAAAAAAGAAAAAACAATATATACAGTGTTATCTTCATTTTAGATGTCAAAAAGTATTCGTGGTTCCCAGTGTTTTTTTTTTTGTTTTTGTTTTTTTCGTGGAAACCGGGTCCAAATGGCTCTTTGGGTGTTAAAGGTTGCCAACCCTTGACATAGGCCCTATTTGGCACCAGTCAGCTGTGTTATAAGTAATACTGTTAAGTTTAATATCACAACAGGCTAATTAATATTTATTTGTTTATTTATTTTTTCATTACATTAGTCACATAAAATAAATGATCCCTTCGTTATGGTGGAATTTGAATGAGTCTTGAGTGATCAAGGTGCACGAGACGCACTCAGTATCGGATGTAGATTCATCAAAATATTTCGAGGTTAATTGTTTTGAGCATTTAATAGTTAAACCGTGAATATTACAGTAAAAGGTTGGAATAAAAATAGATGTAAAATTGCTATTACTTAAAACACACTCGTGGTGTCAGTGTTCACCAATGAATGGCACAGCACGTACATTCTCCTCCCTTCTTTGTCAGTTGTTCTAGTCACAGTTTGTGAGTGTGGGTTATGCTTCGTTTAGATAAATTCTGATTAGAACTTTTTTCACTTCAAACTAGAGCATTTGTTTAAACATAAAATGCTCACTATCAGATGCGCCTTTTGGGGGACTTTACTGCCACTTCCCTTCGCCTTTCCTCTTCATGTTTCAGACTTTCGAACTCTTTCAGACTTCATGTATTCTGAAACAGGAGCTTGTGCTGGAAAACCCTTTGGAGCTGCAACGCTTTACTATCCGCGTGCAAGACATAAATGACAACACACCACAATTTAAAGATAATTATTGAAATCCAAGAATTCGCTGATAAGGGGTCAAGGTTTGCTCTCGGTGAAGCGCATGACGGTGACATTGGGGAAAACGCCATTCAGGGCTACACCCTTCAACAGAATGACCATTTTAAAGTTTTTGTTCAATCAAACTCTGCAGGACGAAAATATTGTGAGTTGGTGTTGGATAAAGAGTTAGACAGAGAGACTAATAACGAGATCACGCTTGTGCTGACTGCGTTTGACAGCGGCTCTCCTCAGAGATCAGGCACAGTAGTCATCCATCTCACTATTCTGGACGCTAATCATAATGATAATATACCTATTTCAAATATAGCATTTCTGGGGAAATTTCATGGCATGAATGCTTTTTAATCCTGATTTACTGTGAATGATTTAGACTTGATTTTCTCAAGATGTGACTTTTGCTAGATAAATAATGATTTCAATCCCCATGTCCTGTGTGACATTGATATAATAAGGATTTTTAAAAAGCATTAATTTGTCAATGCTTAATGTTTTATGTGTTGTCTTAAAAACATTTGGTGAGTTGACTTGACAAATTGTATGTCTTTATCTCTGTCCATGGTGCTGAAAAGGTTTTGAATTTTTTTTGTCTTCACCTCCTTAACTTATGTTGCTTCAACACAAGTCACAAGATTAGCTCTAAAATATTGTATTTTAGACCTAATTCAATCATTCAAATGCTTCAAAACATGTATGTTCTAAAAAAAAGTCCTTTCTTTAACACTGTCTAGACCTGTTATTTGGCTGTGGCCCTTTGTAATATGAACATCCATTAAACTTTGCACAAGTGTAACTGTATTATAAAATTACATTTCAGTAAATAGTCCCTCAGTATGAACAATTGTCTATGTTGTTTGAGCTTATCTCAAATTGTTATATCATTGGGAACTAACTTTTCTCACGACGACTTCACGTCTTAGACTAAGTTGATTGTGAAGTGTCCATCAAACTGAAGAACAGAAAGAACACTGAATGAGAGGTGTCCTCAGTGATGGTTGTGGCTTTTCTTTCTGAGGGTTGAGGGTGGAATTGTGCTGTGCTGGTATAGCAGGTACTGAGCCAGTACAACCCACTTTTGTTTTTTGTTGGATAGGCCTGAGCAAATCTAGTGAAGTGGTCGACTACCACTTGGATGTACTCATAACCTCCGCGGCTGGCTTCTAAATGCAATTAGTCAATACACACAAGCTCTAAAGGGGAACTGGTGGTTATGCTACCCATAGGAGCTTGGACGTGTGTCACAGGTCTCTTAGACATAATGCAGGGACATTTCTGAGTGACATATGTCTCATATGCCAATAGAATCTTTCTCTGACAAGATGGAGCACTCGTTCGCTACCAACATGGCCCATTTCATTGTGTAACTGCCGCAGAGCCAGATTCCTATATTTTGCAGGGAGTACTAGCTGTCTTCTCTCTGTTTTTCTGTACAGGTCATTTTCAAGGTGAAGCTTAGTCCATTCATGTAACAGTTTGTGTGCAGTTCCACTTACAGTCTTACGTACCTCATCTGTCAGTTTTGTCTGTGACTCTTTAAGGTGATGATTTGGCTGATGGCGGGATCTTCCTATTTAACTTTGACCAGATCATTGTGGCTGATGCTCTGCAGGTTGGCATGAGGTGGCTGGTGCGAGTCTAAAGCAGTGGTGTTGAGAGCGGCGACCCAGGCGATGTCTTTCTGCTTGGCTGCATGAGTCCGGTCCCATGTAGCTTGAACTGCCTCATCTGAAAAATTCTCAGTACACTCAGAAACATATTTTTCAATGTCTAATGGTAAACGTGATAGTGTGTCTGCATCAATGTTAGTCTTTCCGGGTCTATATCTTATATCGAATCTAAAGTCAGAGAGTTCCCCTACCCACCTATGACCAACTGCATTAAGTTTTGCTGTACTCATGACGTATGTCAGCGGGTTGTTGTCAGTATAAATAGTGAAATGGGAGGCATAATACAAATAGTCACGGAATTTTTCACACACAGCCCATTTCAAGGCGAGAAACTCTAACTTTCCACTATGTAAATGGTAGTTGCGTTCAGCCTGTGTCAAGGTCCTAGAGCCATAACCTATGACACGTAACTTGTCATTCTGACACTGATAAAGGACAGCTCCTAACCCCTTGTCTGAAGCGTCTGTGTGCAGTGTGAAAGGTAAGTTAAAGTCAGGGTATGCTAGTACAGGGGGACTAGTGAGGAGAGTGACTAGCTTTTCTAAAGCTTCTTCATGTACAAATGTCCATACAACAGTCTCTTTGGAGGGTAACTGTGGGTGTTTGCTGTTTTTGTTACTGGTAGGACTCTGGGCTGTGCCTGGCTTGGTCTGAAGCAGTTCATAGATAGGCCTGGCTATTCTAGAAAAGTCCTTGGATGTAAGAGCGGTAATACCCCAGAAACCCTGTTAGTTTCCTCACATGTCCCACTGTCTTTGGTATCTTGGAAGTCAGTGTCTTCACAGCCTCCAAGTCACATGGGTCTATTTTGACTCCTTCAGTGGGCACAATCTTGCCCACGTATCCAACTTCATTTTTGAAAAGTTCACACTTCTCTAGTCTCAGCTTTACCCCGTGTTGATGTAGGGCACAAAGAACTTTTCTAGGGCACTCGACATGTTCATCAAAGGTTTTTGCATAGCACAGTATATCATCCAGATAAGGTAAGCAGCATTCATCTCAGAGAGGACCCAACATTTCCCCCATGCTCCTTTGGAATGCCGCAGGGGCATTAGTCAGACCAAATGGGCTACGGACCCATTCATATAGACCCCAGGGCGTGATGAAGGCAGTGAACTGGCAGGACCCCTCGGCAACAAAACCCTGGTGGTATGCCTTCCCCTGGTCAAGGATGCTGAACCAGGCATAACCACCAAGTGTGTCAGTCAGGTCTTGTATTCTGGGCAGTGGATGTCTATCAGGAACAGTCTTTTTGTTAAGAAGCTGATTGTCAATACATAACCTTAAGCTGCCATCTTTATTCTGACACATACAACTGGAGCGGCGTATGGGGACTGAGATTTTACTATCCACCCTTTCAACAACAACTCTTGTATGTAGTCCTTAACCTCTTTGAAAAGTGGCTTTGGTATCGACAAGTAGGCTCTTTGAACAGGGATATGATCCGTGAGGTTGATTGACATTTGCAGGGTTGGTATACATCCAATGTCCATACTGTCCTGTGCAAAAGCTGCTGATTCTTCACAGAGCATTTTGTTAACTTTTGCTTGTTGCTCAAGAGTGAGGTGACTTAAATCAACAGGTGGTTGCCATGGTGATAGGTCAATGGCAGGAGTGGAGGTTGTGCTGCTGACTGTCACTGTGGGGGCCAGGATCTTCAGATGAGTCCAGTTTCATTACTTTGTCAATACTCTGGATACTACCAAGAGCAGTTTTTCTTCATAGTGTCACTGCATGTTTAGTGTTGTTGCCCACCGTTACCAATACATAGGGGTTCCTTAGGTTTTGCTCTCAACAAGACCCTCACCAATGTCAAGTTCTGCAAGACGTGTGTTGGTTTCATCATCAGGTTCAAAGAGAAAAACGTCTCTGACTGGTTCATATCAGGGGACACGTTACACTTGATCCAAGCAAGTTGACCAGCTTGTATAATGGTGTCACATTTGCCTGTGCATAATCTTTCATTCTGTACAGGGGGTTTGTACGTTTGAATAAAGTTCGCAAGTAGCTCTGCTTTTTCAGATGGGATGGACATGGCATTACAGAGTAGGCTGGTGAGTGTTGGAATAAACCTCTCAGGTTGCTTTTGGATCACTTTCTCTAGTACATTGAAACCTAATATGGGTCCCAGAGCAAAACTACTAATGAAGAAAGGTACTGTGATTGACAAACTGGGATTTCACCGTTCACAGCATGCAGTCTAAAGTCATCATCCTCATTAACAATCTCACTGATATGTCTAACTGTTGTGTCAGGTAAATATTTATTTTTCCAGTCTTTATCAATAATGCTTACTTGGCCCCCAGTATCTAATAGTGCACTAACTGCTAAACCGTTTAAATTACACTGGATGAGAGCCTTCTTCCCAATAAGCTTAGCCAGTTTTTCCCTCTTTATATCAGGTAAGTCTGTAGCCATTGTATTGACACGTTTGGTCTGTATTTGCTTTTCTTTTTGTTGGTCCCTATTTTTACTTGTGGTCGGTTGGGACAAAGAAGGGGACCGGATCACTGTTTGTCCCTTGACAGTGACCTGCTCCAGTTTCCCTGGCGCTGTGGCTTCTTGAGACAGCCCACTGCTCGATGTCCTTCGTCTTCACAGTAAGAACAGTGAGGACATTCAAAGCGGTCCAGAGCAAGACATGTGGCACAACCATGTCGTTTTGGCTTCTGATAACTTGCTTTACCTTTCATGTATTAATTTGTCTGCTCTGCTTTTTGTGACTGCAAATGTTCAACCAGACTTGTGAGTTTTTCAACCTTGTCAACAAGCTGTTGAATGATGTCAATCTTTTTGTCAGTTTGTCTCTTCACATGAGTGTCCTCTTTTGCAGAAGTGCCCTGTGCAGCATTTACTTCGGTTACTGCACTGTGCACATTAGTACCTCTGGGGCGTGACACGGGACCTAAACGACGCTGCCTTTCGCTCTCTTCACTCATTACTTTTTTGATATGTTTGAATATATCTTCATCAGTGACTCAGTGAGTCAGCTAGTAATGGTTTGAGTTCTCTGCGAATGTCACTGTGTTTGTGTCCTAGACCCTGGTACACAGTGTGGAGAATGAATGGTACTAGCATTGTATTTTACATCGGTAGCAATATGTCTTGAGGCAAGCAGAATCTTTTGCTTTAGGTCTATGACTCGATAAAGGAACTGCTGGGGTGTCACATTGTCATTTTGTATAGTGCACATCAGTTCTTGGAAAAGCTCAGTGTTGTTCTGTTCACCAAGATGGGAGTGCAAAAAGTCTTTTAATTCCTCTACAGTCAGTGTAGCCCATGTGGTCTTAATGTTTCGTCAATTTCACCAAAATCCTGTTTTATTTGCTAATAAGATCGTACCCAAGTTTATTTTGGATTGTTTTTGCTAGAGGCTTTTATTTTGGCGGTGCCGTTACTTCCTGTGGAATCGCGCGGGTCCCCTCACTTGCTATGAGGAAAGCAGAGGGGAGGTAAGCAGTAGATTTTCTCTTGTGGTCTGAGTGTAAAATAGTTGACAGAAAATTTGTGTTTGTAATATTCATACTTTGTTCATGATTTATAAGGCCTTTGCCATTGTTCCTCTGGGTAAAAGATGTGTGAAATAGCGTTTTATATGCAAATACAGCACTTAGAAAAATGTACTGTTAGCAAGTGAACTTGTGCTAGCAAGTGTGGTCTCATATGCGTCTGTGGCACTTTCTGTATTTCTCTGCAGACGTGTGCGGGATTGTGAGACCTGGAGTTAGCTGTATTGTGACATATTTATGTTTCACACAGGTATGTGGGTATTATTTTGTATACCAATTCTAATTGTAGTTCCTTTTTTTTTTTATATACCGTTGTAATTAGTTATATTAAAAAGAAAACAAACACCTCACTTGCTATGAGGAAAGCAGAGGGGAGACGTGTGCGGGATTGTGAGACCTGGAGTTAGCTGTATTGTGACATATTTATGTTTCACACAGATAATAAATCCTCTCCTGAATGGCAAAACCCCATGTGTGGCTCAGTCCTTCTATCTACACAACACAACGCAGAAGTTTGAGATTCGGTCAGTCAGCGCCGGTTACATCAGTTCATTTTTATTCATCAGCTTGTTCTTGAAATTACCTGGTTTGATGGCTCTCAAGACAGCTCGGACTATTTCAGCATCGCTAAACTGTTCTTTGAACCTTTCTTCAATCTGGCGGCAAATGTTATAACTGATGTCTGACCCCTGATCCCCTATCTGACCTCTCTGGATTTTGAATTCTCTCCGATGCAGGTAAGAGAGATCTCTGAGTGACACGACTTTCTCATGTGTGCGGAGTTCAACAGAGTTACATTAGCCTCTAAACTGTGACTTCAGAACCGCATCTGAAGGCATGTACTGTGCTACCTTTTTACTTAGTTCCTCATAACTGTTAAGCAACTCCTGTATCTCTTTGTCATTTGACGTCACATGTTGGGACTCAGAACCATCAGTCTCACTTTCAGAGGGGTTTTGGCTTGTACAGTGTCATTAGCTTGTGTGTCTGGGGATTGGGCATCTGAACCATTCATAACCACACTGGTTGACAAATCATGACCTTATATGATTTGATCAATAACATCTTTGAGCTGTAGTAGATGTGACATCCCTTGATAGTCAGATTCTAGTAAAGCTCTGCTGCACAAAACATCACTGATGTACCGGAAACAACTCTCCTCATCCCGACATAAGACGTGACTCCAGGCATGGTCCCCAATGACTTGGCAAGCTGAAACAGTTCATTCACTGAGAGGGTGAGCAGGCTTCTCTTGATGTTCCACACCAAGCCTTTCCTTTCACCTTCTGCCATGGCTGTCTCCATTTTCCTTTCACCTGGTGCACACTGATGTTGGCCCTTTTCAGTCTTTGTCCTTGACCGGCGTTGTTCTGGTACACCGTAGCTGTACTCTTTACTCAGCACCACTAGCGTAGTAGTGTTGAGTCTTCATCAGTAGGCAGCAGCTGGCACCATCTGGACTCGTCCCTCTGGTCACTGCTGGGCTCATTAGAGTTGACCAATACTCTCCCCGTACGGGCCACCAAGAAACTGTAGCAGGTATTGGGCCGGTACAACCACTGCTAGCAGTTTAAAAATATTTGTGGGGGAGAGTTGGCCACTGAAATAAACAAAGCAAGATGGAAACATTAGTTTTGTGTTGTCGTGGCTTTCTGCTACCGCCAAATAACTTTATTTGTACATAAGCACAATGTGATTAGGACATTACATTTTACATTTCCAATACATAAATCCTTGGTTAATAAAACCATTACCATCAATAAATATTCATTTCCCTATAGTTTTAGTGGTAATTTCTAATTCACAAATATGTCATAAGATGACTTAAATCTAGCAGAACAGCATTACTTGTCATGACATCACCTTTATGATTTTACCTTCTTTTTTGTATCAAACCTTTTACAACTGTTCTCGAAATAATGTATAACATGTAACTGTAATAACATTAGAAACAATAATAAAATGTGGTTAAGGAGGACCAATTTACAATACACAATAGTGCCAACGGAAAAATAGCAAGGTCTAGGCTAAGCGCTAGCGCGGGAGTTAGCATAAAGAGCTAATTACAGATCTAAATAAAATACACCACATAGCAAACGTCTAGCTTAGACTAGCAAATATTACAACAAAAGTTATATGGTTATGACTTTATATGAGTCCGTGTTATGCTTGGTGAGACTGTTCCAACCTGAAATAAATGAAGCGAGACGGAAACATTAATTTCATGTTATCGTGGCTGTCTGCTACCGCCGAATAACAGGAAGCAGAAAGCCAGAGCTCTTCCAAACCGTCTCGCTGCGCGTGCTGTCATCAAGTGGTGAAAATCAGAATTACAAGTGTTCGTTTCTCAAAATAAAACCACAAATACTCATTGACAAAAAGCTCTTCCAACCGTTCTCGCTGGCGTGCTGTCATCAAGTGGTGAAAATCAGAATTACAAGTGTTCGTTTCTCAAAATAAAACCACAAATACTCATTGACAAAATTACATTAAATAAAAACTATGTGACCATACATTGTGGGTGTCACACATGTATGTGTTTACATGTAGTTTGGTTACTTTGGACAGTTTTATTTCAAACAAAAATAACAGTGAACAAAAACGTGATTTTGTTGGAGATATCTTCATTTGAGTGTGGATTTAATTTAATCCCTACATTTTGGACACTCATGGAGATTAACTTTAATGATACAAATTGCAATTAATTTACTAACAAAATGTGCATTTTCATGTATTTTTTGTTTGTTTGTTTATATATTTTGCTAATTTTAACTCTAAACTTTAAAGCAGCACTGTTGCCTCCTATAAAATGCATTATGTGTTGTTCTTAAGATGCTGAAATATTTAATTTTGAAAAAAATAAAAATAAAAAAATCTTACAAAAGAGTTATGTGTGTGTATATTGTAAGAGGATGAATGCAAAATATTGTAGCATTTGCTTTTTTTTTTAGGGGTCATATTTTAGACTTAAATATGTGGTGATGAAGTCAGAGCCCTGCAGTATTTAGCTCATGGAGAACAAATAAACATGAGCAGTGCCTACAGTTTTGTTGATCTCTTAGCTGTAATACTGAAGACCATCTGGGGATATGGTTTGATTCTAATATTAGAATAAAAAAAAAAAATGACAGACAGAGCGGGAGTCAAAGCTCCAGGTTCATTATGAGATTTACAGAGAAAAGATTCACATGTACAACCACACCATGTAGAACAAGGGAGAGGTATTTTACAGACATCATTGGAAGTTGCAGTAATAACTCTCGTGTCCTGTTTGCAACAGTAAACAGATTAACAAACCCTCCAGCTCTGCTGCAGTTAGAACTAATTTCCACATCTAAGTGCAATGAGTTTGCAGTATTCTTTAATGACAAGGTATTAAGGTATTAAGGTATTCAGGGCATTAAAAAGGCCATGAATTCCACAACGCAAATAGCAACCCTGCAGCTGCCTAGACACTTAGAGCTGACTCACTT
>KN473648.1:0-28795 GCA_000787095.1 Periophthalmodon schlosseri
GTTACTACAGTAGTGCTTCTCATTATCACAAGATTATATATAAAAAAGTCTGAGGACATCTATACATTTTAAAATAAATATGATTAACTGCAGCTACTGCAGGGGTGCCCTAGCAGCTATGTTTTGCATGTAAATTGCATTTATTTTCTGAGCTGTTTGGGCGGCTAGACTGGTTTGGTCTTTCTTCCAACTATAAACAGTCTATTCATTGCACTTTTGAATGAACATTTATACAATTTTATAAATATACAGGGTGTCCATAAAGTCTCTGTACAATTTTTAAATTTAATTACAAAGGCAATTGATAACTAACTTTTATAACCGCTCAGTGGTTTTTAATCACACATCGTGTATTGAACAAAGATACAGGAAAAGACAACAGATGCGATTGCAACCATTGCTGAGGCTATGCTACAGTGAACATGGCAAGAAATCGAGTACCGTCTTGATGTGCTTCATATGACTAATGGTTCCCATATAGAGCTGTATTAAATGAGGTAAAAATCTTTGGAAACCACTGAGTACAATAGAACAAGTTTGATTAAGATCTCTTATCAATTGCCTTTGTAATACATTTTTTAATTGTAAAGAGAATTTATGGACACCCTGTATATTGTATTGTCTGTATATTGATTTGTCTTTATATCTCAATCCCAAAAATTTCTACCCTCTTCTGTTATCCCTGTGCAATAAAACCCCACTGGCACCGTCTTTGACCCCTGTGTTGCGAGTTCTGCCTTTTCACTTCCTGACCTGCCTCTCCGATCCCCCTCTGTACTACCTCACAATGAGACGGAAGGGCCGAGTATTGTCTTATATTGTCCCAGAGGTGTTCATAAGTGTTGAGCGGTTGAGGAGGGCGAGTCTCTACTGGAGAGCGGGTTAATCTTCGGCCGCGTGTGCTGTTGTTTTTGTTTGAGTTTTGTTGATCCAGGATTTGCTACACTATTGGAGATGTTGGTGGGCAGCAGCTGGGAGAGGGAGAGAGAGGAGGTGGGTGGTAGGCACGACACGACACAACACGCTGTAGCTCTGCAGCCTGTGTGAAACGCAACTGACAATAGCTGTTTTCTATTTTCTTTTAGTTTTACAGCACATTCACTGTTTGAACTGTGTGGAAATGTGGTATCTAATGATATATCTCAGGGACATCAAAGAGGGTCTAATTTCAGCCCACAGAAATATGTAACTCAGATAAACCTTTGCATGTAAAATTGTGTTTAAAATGGTATGTATAAAAATATTAGGGAGACACATTTACTCAATGGCCAGTTATAGTGTTTATATTACTTTGCTTTACAATATGATTATATAAATTAGATACTATATACAGATTAGTGCATTTTCCCGCACCCATTTTGCTTAGTTTTTTAGCCAAAAACACCTGTAATTAAATTAATAGGGGAGAGATAAAACCCTTAATGCCTTATTGTGGAATGTTCTAGGCAAAGCAACAGAGAAGAAGAATGTGGCAGGAACTTGAGCCCCATTTACAATTGAAGAATAACACAAGCTTACATAATCAATTGTGTGATACTGTGAGTGAAAATAGTCTCAGACCAGAATGGCAGAAAAATTCTCAAAATATTGTCGCTATCTTTTTATTGAAGCTACACCCACACAGGCTAAAGACCATCCTCCCAGCTGGTGAAATACTGCCGTGTTTTGTTTGGACCAAATCACCACTTTTTAAGGCTATTACCTTTTTACAAAACTGTCAGTACCACTGTCAATTCCTTGGAAATTAGCAGTAGTAAAATAACTTGGGACATCTGTTACGACTGGCGGCTAAATGATTTTCAATGACAGATAATGATAGTGGTTAATAAGAACATGTGTGTGGGGCAAGTCTCAGTCTATTTGGGATGATTTAGCCTTGTCTTTTTAACAGTAAACACGCAAATCTGAAGATATCTGAACTAAATTTAAACAGAAAGACAGTGCAGGAGCCTGGAGCTGGAGGAGATGAGTCAATAGTGAAAAACACAACCACATGATATCTACAAAATGTTCAAATATTATGAAAGCATAACACTGTATAATGCAGTGCAAAAGAAAGAGGGCATTGTCCAAATGCATGGTATTTGACAACAATGGTGTAGAGACTCATTCCTCTAACTAAATGAATCAAACAAATCAACATGGAATTAAAGGGGCACTATGTATCTGGTGGCCTGTTTGTCTCCATGGCGATGGCATTATTTTGCCTGTAATGTTCTACAATATAGCATTTAATTTATCTCTAAGGAGACAAGCAGGTGATGGTGCCATGCTGAGCTAAAGGGCAGACCTGTGGAGAAGCAACTCTACTCACTGTTAGAATGCATGTTTTTCAAGAAATTATTTGAGCAATAAACAGACCCCCATTTAAAAAAATTACATAGTGCACCTTTAAGTATGCAAACCATACCTTTATTTAACCAAGAGACCCAGTTTTGCATGTTTTATTTGAAACCTAGAGCAACTAGACTCTAGAGAGCCTGCAAAACCTAGGGCAACTAGACTGTAGAATTCTTGGTCTTGGAATTGAACCCACAACCAACTTGTAATAAGGTGAATTCACTAACCCCTGTGCCACCATGTGTGACTTGTTAGGAGTGTTTGGTAGCCGTTAGTTTGCAATAAAGATCCCATTTAATTAAAACACCAAAGAAAGTACACAGAGCCATTGTGCTGAAGGTCTCAACAATAGATTTGTCCCGGGGTCTGGATTTGTTCAGGATAAATGAATACGGCTGTTTAATGTTTTTTTCCACTTGTCCACAGTGCCAGAAAATCATTCAGTCATTCTTTTTAAGTTTGTCAACATTTCAAATTTCAGATATGTTGAGTGAGATGAGGCCAAAGAGGTCTCAGGTTTTTCTGATATTGCACTTGTGAAGTGAATGTTCAAACTTGCAGTAAACAGGTTAAGCTTAAAGCCCAGTACACGGCCTGATGCTCCGCAATGCCAGTTTTAATTTTTTATCACCTTAGACTTCAATAAGTTCTACCTTATGATAGCTATAGAATCCAACACTCAGACACATAACAATAAAATATTGAATTAAAAGGTTTACGGAGTAACTTTTCTGATGTGGGTGCACCAGCTTCATCTCTATTGCTTTGCCTTGAATGTTCCACAGTATGGAACATTCAAGGCAATTAAATGGAGATTGTTGACATCCATCAGGCTTTAAGTTAGAAGGTCATATCTGTGGAGATACTCACTGTAAAAATGCATGTTTTAAGTATAATACCTTTAATTAAATAAATGCAAGACAGATCATTTTAATGCCATACTGTGGAATATTTCAGGCAATGCAAGTTACATTGTACAAGTTTTTGGTTTTTTTTGTTTTCAGTTGTTGTTCTATCAAATATTGCTGTTTTCAATTAAAATAAATTTGAAACAAAATTTAACAATAAAATAAAGTACTCTGCTAAATGCAATCAAGAGCTGTATAAAGTTGCAGATGGTGGGGACCAGTGCTTTCAAATGAGAGAGATCCAGTTGGATTTAACCATGTAAGATAATGTAATGTATAGGTTAATTCAACGCTGGGGGAATGGTGGATGTACACGTTTCCCATGGTGCAGTTCTCACACAGACACACACATGAACAATACCTGTCCCAATGTAATTACAGCAGAGAGCATGAGTCAAAGGGCCTCAGTCAAGCACCTGCTCTGGGCCGGCCTCAACCCCCCTGTGCATCCTCCAGAGGCTCCCAGTCACCACAGCACATACATTTAACTCTCACATGTGCAGGGCAGTGGTCACATCATCAAGTAAGGTTAAAGGGTCTGTCCCAATCATGCTGTGTCAAAAATATAACACATAAATGCAATTATGGATTTACAGCTAGTTATGTTAAATTAGACATGTGCAAAATCTACTTTGAAGAGCTTTTAACCATGTGCATTGTTTTTCCTTCGTATTTACAGAGGTGGGTAGTACTCAGTTGCATTTACTCGGTTACATTTACTTTTCTAGTAGCACTTCTACTTGAGTAATATTAATAATAAGATCATTTAATTGAAGTAACAGTACTCTTACTAAGTTACTCTTCCCATTGTGAGTAAGTCTACAAGTGACAAAAGTTTTATGTTGACAGTATGAACTGATTTGGCCGTTTATGCTTCTTGCACTGCTCCTTCAGATATGATTTAGTCTCATTTTTGTGTCTGTCCTTTGAAAATATCAGATTGTCTGCAATAAAACACTTAAAAAAAACACTGACACAATAACATGAATAACATGAAGTGGCAGTCAGTTCAGTGTTGTTTACTACCAGAGGGTGACCAGTTAAAAATCCCGGTTGAGCACATACTACATGGTACTTCTCCCCAGTGTCTGCAGGGGTGGTTGCTGTGACAAAAATATATATAGGCGTACGACATCATGTTGTGTGCACTATGTAACTTTTCTGGTGGAGGGTACTCTACTTGTCTCCATGGAGATGTTATTTTTGCTGAGAATGTTCCACAGTATGGCAAGTTACAGGCAATAAAAATAGCAGTAAACTATAATCTAATCAAATCAGTTTAATGCCATTCTGTGGAACAATACAGACAAAGCAATAATATTTCCGAGACAAGCAGCCCCCCCCAATCCCCCCTTCCGAATCCCCCAAAGAGATAAAGGAAATCAAAAGTTCATGATTAAACTTTGAGAATATTCTTCATCTAGTTCAGTATAAATTCCCTCCACAGATGCTCAGCGGCTGCTGTATGGGAGCTGGGGGAGCAGGCATTCACACAGGTATCACAGCAGCGCACACAAGACAGCAGATGGACTCAGGCAAAAGCAGCAGTCATAAAAAGATGTCCTTGTATTTCTCTGTAATGTAGTTAATATGTATTGACTAGATTATATGTGTTTGTATGTATGGAAATAGTCCGACGCGTCTCGACCTTAAAACCACACAAGGCTGAAACAAGCAAGCACTTTTAACACTGCATATATTAATTAGCTGCTAGCACTAATTGGAAGTGTTGTTTATGTCAAATGTCTTTTATATAAGAAACAGCATTGGACCATGCAGGATGTTGGAAATTAATTAACTTGTTTTTTATTCTATTTCTGCCTATGAGGGTGCATTTAATTTAGGTAAAACTGTGTGTTGTTTGAACAATTCTTAACAATAGTCACAGAAAAATATATCCATGGGTTTCAGAATGATGAGAAATTACAAACGTTGCCAGAGCAATTAACAATAAAAAACTAAATATTATTTCTTTTGAATGGTTCTCAAAATGTTGCACAGGAATCTGAAACCCATAAATACATATTTTTATTTTAGTTTGCACTTCTGTCATAGCTGCCTGCCATTATACCTCTGCTATGAAGTTGAAGTTCACTAAAAAAATATGGGAACCACTCAGCCACCCTGCGTAGTACACAGTCATTTCAAAAACAATAAAAAATAAAATTCAAAAATCTGTTTGGGCTGCATGTAGTGACAAGGTCAAAGCCCCAGTGTTGAATGGCAAAGCACTCAAAAGTTAGTATCTGTGTGCAGTGTGTAGGAGTGCATTCAAAAAGAAGTCTGTGTGAATAAAACATTTAAGGGTCACAGAAAGGACCCACACTGAGTAATTTTAATATGACATTTTTAAATTTCTTATTTTGATGTTTTCTGACATGGTGATTCAGAACGAAATGATGCAAGACCAGTATAATGAACTGTAATGCATGCAACAAATCCACTGATATGAATAAAACATTGGTCAAGAACCACAACATTCTTGAGTCAAAGTGTTGTAGTGAATTGTCCAATGTGCCCCTAGCCTTAATGTTCAGTATAGACCGTATATATAAATGGACATAGTTAACCTGCAATCCGCCACATTCCAAAAAGTGATCATGGACGCTCATGCTAGCCACTGCATTTCAAATAGGAAGTGAGCACGGGCACACTTCCGGCTCCATCGACTCCAATTCATTTTATATTAGAAAACTGTCATTCCTCTCTCTGTAACTGCTGCTGTCAGGCTCATCATTTTGGTCTTAAAATGTTTGTATTAATCTGCTCTACATGATCCTGGTGTTTTTATTTTGCTATTGTGTCTGTAGCTCAAGATATGAACATTAACACTAGACAAATCAGCTGCCTTCTTTCCTCAAGGTCGCTCCCGCTAGCGTTAGCAAACGGTTTTGTTGACAGCATTGCTAAGCGCCCGCCCCTGCCAAACCAGCAGTACGGGCGTTACCTTCAACAGCCTCGCTCCTGATTGGCTTTTTCGTTGCTATAATACTCGTGGTCGGCGTATCATAGCAACCAAACAAGTTAGCCATTACCGCTAATTCTGGTAATTACACAAAGAAGAAGATTAAAGAAGATTAAACTGGGAATGGTTGTGAGATTTTTTTTTTTCTTTTTAAGATTAGTTTCATAAGAAGTTGTGGCTCATTAAGTGGAATTTCGCCTTTAGCAGTGTTAATTTGACATTTCTAGAGTAAAATTCTGAACTGCTAAAAATGATCAAAATTCTATCATCTCCATGTGTTTGTGAACCACTGTGTTTGTGCTAATAGGTCTGAGTGCAGCTCAAGTTTTGACATTTCTGAGTTCCCCTTATTGTTTCCGTATTTTTTAGGCTTTTTAAAAACTTCATGTCAAAGATCTCATTTTTGTGCTGAAGTTAGTTCCTGAGCTGCGCTTGAAACAGAGCTGGTCGACTCTGTGTGGGCGTGTGCATTTTCTTGCAGCTCTTTTAATACTTACATTTCAAAATAACCTTGACTAAGAATCTTAAGACCTCTTTTCATTTTGCTCTGTGCACATCACCATAAAAGAAGACATTTTGTGCTTGATGATCTAACATACGTAGATCGTTATTTTACCTTCTGTTCATTGTAAAAAACAATATTGATCTACAGTGCCTTAATAGTACAAACAAGCTAATTGACTTCCTGTTCAAAGCTGCAGAACTGAAAAGTCCTGCCTCTTCATAGTGGCGTCTCACCATAATTTTAATTTATGTTTTATATACAGAAGCTATGTGAGATTTTTTAACATGCAAGACCCGTAGTCTGAATGTTATGAATAAAAGCAAGTAAGTACAGAGTTGTGTACAAATAGCCCACCAGTTATCATTACTGTTGAATACCTGACAAATATTTATTTTTAAACTTGGGATAACACAATTTTTTGTCTAATGAGGTTCATCTGGGCTTCCATTAATTTATTTTAATAGATTCTTTTTCCAGACAGACCAAGGTTTAGGTTGTTTTCATCACGCGACCACTCTGAGGAAGAGCGCTAGTGAGCAGTCGAAACTGTCAGGTATGAAAACAAACTAAACCTTGGTCTGGAAAAAGAATCTATTAAAATAAATCAACACTATTTTTTCTTTATTGAGCATGTCAGACATGGAACACAGAGCCTGCTCATATAAGAGAACTGAATAATCACAAGTACAGAGCAGTGGATGGAGATGGAGATGAAAACTGAAATTTTCAGACCTCTCAAGCCTCTAATGCAGGACAACACAGGATCACTCAAACTGGCATCAATCAACTGAAATACAACTTTGAGTAAGCTAATGATGAGGGAACGATCTTAAACTCACTGGTTTTGCATATATGTCCCCTTTAAGAAGCAATTTGTTTTACAGCTTAAAATTGGTTCAAATAGGGCTCACGGAGTCTCGATCGGCAGCTGCTCTGTTGAATATGTGCATGCTTTTTCTTATCCTGTCTGTTGGATGTTTGTAAGCAGAGAGGCAGAGGTCACATCTCCTCTTGAATATAAAACACTCCGCACCATCTGCCTACAACTGCTTTATTCACCAGACCAAAAACAAGCCAACCCCACCATATCCTACACAGCCCTAATTTCATCAACATATTCAACAAAGATACACGGAACAGCAAAGGTTAGTTGAGTCCTGGAAAACTGGAGTATAGAGGACATTATATCTAGAGATTTTGTAAATGCCACAAATAGCCTAATAATATTATATGCAATGAGAATAAAAGGGATAACCTGCCTTAGTATCCATGCGTTTTTATCCATTAGTATTAGCAGTCATATAGCAGTTCAAAACGCTATATTATATTTTCTGAAAGATCGAAAGTGCTCAAAATGGCGGAAAACAGGAAGATGAAACTCATGTTGTATCAGTTATTTCTTTTCATTTTATCATTTAATCCTACTACATAAAATTTGAAATGCAATAATAAATTATACACCCCACCTGTAATATTATAAAAGAAAGAAAAAGTACATATTTTAGGAGTAAGGGACTGGGTAAGATACCGAATACATATAGACAAACCCCACCCCATTCGATAATCAAACCCGCGATCTCCTTGCTGTGGGGAAGAAGCACTAACCACCATGCCACCCTATTCACTTCACCTGCAAGTAGTGTAATGTTTTGGATGATTATTGAATTTATTAGTGTGATTATAATTATAATTTCACAGGTTTATCTAACATGTCATCACCAAATACGCGCTTTTATGTGGTGTTCTTTTGTGTAACCTTTCAGATCAGGTAGTGCACAAATTCACACAGTTTTGGAGTTCGTGAGCGCTGTCTTTATAAAATGGCATGAAAGCAAAAAGGTACAACACATCAAAGCTAATTTAACCTTAAGCTTTTAAAAATAAAACCTATACCTCCACACTCTGCAGGTCTCCTCTTCTCACCGTCCTACACAGTTTGACGCAAAGCAAGTGGAAAATACTCTTAGCTACATAATTTTACTTGCTTACTGCTAGAGCAAGTACTTACTAACTCAATTATTGACTACATGAGTAAAAAGTACTTTGAGTAAAAGTACTTGTCCATCATTACTACTGCTACAAGTACCAGCATCACCAGTACTACAGCTATTCCTACAAACAGTAATGTTCCACAGTATGGCATTAACGCATCTATCCTGCATCTGTTGAGCGTGTCGGTGAAGTGTTGGTGCAGGTTTGCCTCTACTTATATCTGACTTGTAAGTTGGCCTAGTGGTTTATTGCCATGCTGTGGAACATTCCCGGCAAAGCAATAAATGTAAATCCATGTTGTAATATTACGACAAAGTTATAGAGTCCATTTATCTAGTTTTTTTCTATCTCTGATCCACCACAGAATCACACAAAAACACATCTATATCCGCATAGCTGCTTGTACAAAACGCATTTAAAGTTTGAACCTACTGTGAGATTGTGGTTTCCATTTTTCCTCGTACGTGCTCTGAAGATACTCTCCCGCTGTCTATGTGCTCCCTCGGCAAAGACGCAAACGTTATTGGACTTGTAAATATATTTATTTCACAGTGTACTGAATGTTTCAAGAGACTTTTATTGTACCATCCATATACAACTGTGGTTTGGCTGGCCGTTTTGTCTTTACATAGTCAACATCACTCCTCACGGCTGCTCTGTAGAATCAAATCATTAGCGTGGAATACTGCGCAAAGTAGTAAAATGCAAAAAACAATATAACATTTATTTCCTATTACTACCACCATTGCTCTTGACCAGTTAAAAGTAACAAATACATTTCCTTTGTTGAAGTTCACATACGTATAAAGCACTAGGTGAAGAAGAAGTAAAGGTCAGTACTTTTATACTTGCATAGTACTTTGATTAGTAACGGTATATTTAAAGGTAGACGATGCAAGTTTTCTGGGCGAGGGTCTGTAACCTGCTTGTCTCCAAGGATATGCTATTGCGTTACCTTGAGTCTTGTACATAGTATGGCATTAACTCATCTCCATGGAGACACCACCAGCCCAAGTTACAGGTCTGATAAATGCTGTAGAGGTTATGAAGATGACACCACAACATTCAGAATTTTCTGAATGAGTGGCAACATTATCTAGTATCAATGGTGAGTAATGACATTTTCTTCTGTAAAAGCTATAAACTGTATAAAGAAGTGGACTAAGGGAGTGTGTGTCACCCATAGTGTTCGGCTCCAGTCAAATGAAGCTTGTCGAGGCTAGAGCAGGTATAGGGACAAATTTGGAGTCAAGTTCCATATCTGGAATTCCAACCGCGAGTATCAAAAGCAACCAAGAGCCAATCTAGAGTGAGGCTGATGAGGGTAACGCCTCTTCCCGCCAGCATTGCTGGTTTAGCAGGAAGCAGGCGCTTAGCAACGCTGTTGCTAACACTAGCGGGAGTGACCTCGAGGAAAGAAGATGCCTGATTTGTCTGTTGTTAATGTTCATGACATAATAATGTTCAATGTCAATTTTTCAATGTAAAGTGAATTGGAGCCAGAGTCGATGAAGCCAGAAGCACACCCATGATCACTTCCTATTTGGACAGTGGTGGCTAGCAGGCTAGCTATGTCTATTTATATATACAGTCTATGGTTCTGAACTAAATATAAATGTTTTCTACGTATACAGTTTTAGAACAGCCATGAGACTACTGCAAGAACTTAGCACTGGAAAGAACTGCTACAGTTTAATAACAAATATAAAAGTCTACAGCTCTAAATATTTAGTTTGTACCTAGCACCTAAAACAAGAAAATCAAATAAACAGTAGTAGAAAACCAGTTAACAGCACCACAGGGACACTGCGCAGGCATACGCACATGTATTACTGATGAAGACTTTGGAATCACACACAGTGAACTGAACCTTTCTCTCCTTAAATAACATGTTTCTGAGTCCGTGTTGAGGATATTAATTGTTGTGGCTAAAAAACAGCTCAATGGACAAAACTGAGGTCAAAAAAGCAAAGAAACACATTTAATGAGTTACGCTGCCCAGAGTTCTGCTACTCAGTCGGAATGTTGAGGGGCATTTTTCGAATAAAATCATGTCAGTGCATAGTCAGGCATGTAAATAACATCTCTATGGAGACAAGCAGGTATCAGACCCCCAACAGACATTACATAGGACACATTTCAAGCGGAGGTAGTAGATGTTATGACTGCCATTCTACTTGATGAGAGTGCACTTGTTTAGTTGAGCACTTGCTTATAACAACAACACAAATGCGGGCAGCAAAAATCAAGTGATACTAATAAATGTGATACTTGTGTAGGGTTAAGAGGTAACAAAAGCTGACTTGATACGTACAGAATTACTATAATGGAAAACCATGATTCAGTTGAATTTATATTTGTAACATAGGGTTGCCAAGCCAACACTGATTCTCAACAATTGCGTTGCCCCCCTTTGATCCAGTCTTCATTAACATATACAGTGGCTATACTGCAAGCTATAAACAACAAAATAAAAGTAATCCTGGCCTTTACATAGCATCCACTTTATATTCAGGGCATATTTGAATGTAATGTGTTGTGCGTCTCTCCTCTTGACATTTTGAGGTCTATCTTGCATTGTTTTCTGCCTCTACAAGGATGAACTGTCGCCATACATGAAGTTCAACTGCATTAACCTAATGTACCACGCTCCAGTAACCCTTTTAAGAAACGCCCTGATCTCGACACGTGCAGCATCTCATGTAAGGTGCGTCATATGAAAGGAGGAGAAAATAAAAAATGAAACTGAAAACCTTGAGAGATGGAGTGGGCTACAGTAAGATACAGTGTAGATAAGAACAAAAGAATGGACCTTGTGTGGACAACATGTGATGCAATCAGATTCATTCAACTTATCTCCTGCCATTGTCAGAAAGAGAGAAAAAAATAGAAATAAGCCTGATGCAGGATGGATGTGGGTGGTATCCAAGCAACAAGGCACCAAGGCAGGTCCGCTTCTCCTCCTGCAAAAGTCGACATGCTTTATGAGTTTACATCCATTTGTTTGCTGAGTAAGAGTCTTGCAAATTAATTTAGTCATGCAAAAGTATCCCCATTTTTCAGAGCATACGATCAGGCAATAGGCTATGTTTTTGCTTTTAGCATTTGATTGTAATAATTTCACATGGAGGGCAGGGGTCTATGCAACTCTATGGGACACTCACGGCTTTCAAACGACAGCCAAACTGAAAATACACAGATGTTGAAACGTATTGTTTTTAGGTCTTGGCACCAAAAAGTTGCAATATTAAAATGATGGTTTAAAGTTTTTTCCACTGACAACTGTCTTATGAACTGAATAATAATGACACAATTTTGTGAAGCTATTGTCAAATAAATGAATAAAAATAACCTCTTAGTTAACAGACAAGAGATTCTTCCAGTTTTTAAAATATCTTCTGAATGATGCATGTGCACAAACCAGGAGCAAAACTTGTTAAATCAATATTTCACTTGTTGAATCAATATTTCATTTGTTGGATCAATATTTCAAGAATCTACAAGCATGAGCCACAAAAACATTCATAAAAAAATGATATTTATTCTTCTGCTACAGTTGAACTTTTTGCAGTACACAAATGTTTTTTCTTCCAGTCTCCAGTCTGCATCTTTAAGTGCCCAAAAAGTGCTGTATAAGTTTGATGAATTCATATTTATGATTAGAATTATATATGGAGGACATTGGAACAAGTAGATCAATGTCAGTGAATCGAAGCACATTAAATTAAAGATAAAACCAGTAGAGAAAACTCCATAAAGAAAAAGAAACACATACAAATACTGCGCAAGTACACTGCAATATTTTCTGTTCTATGCCAAACCTATTCCAGCTTCATGAAATTCCAATCTTACTTTGATTATTTGCCAAATAGCAGCTTGGTCCTATGGGTGTCCTGCAAATTAATGTAGTCACTGTTGCTAGCAGGGTTCTCATCTCTGTGCCATACACAATTACAGATAGTTCTGTCTGAGCAAAAAAGAATTTCTATGTAAAATGTAAATGTAATTTGTTTTTGAGTGACCATAATATCCACTGGCTTTAATCAAATCCCAGGAGATGTAATATAAGTGTTCTGGCACTTCAATTGTTTATTTGTTCAACTGTGATCAATTGAAAATGCATTAACATACACAGACAGGGGTTGGTAACACTGGCTGCACCTGATCGCTGTCCCTGAATAAAATGCAGTGTATGGGTCTAACGTAATTTGATTTTGGTGTGTAAAAGCACTCACCAATTTTATAGCTAAATATTTATATAAGCTTGGGTTCAGTGACTTGTAATGAAATGGTACAAATACGCCAGAGGTGGTTTACTTCAATATTCAACCTGTTCAAATACAAGTAAAAACTGTTCAAATGTGTCACTACCAGTGTACCTCAAATTCTAAACAACATTCAGAATTTTCATATCCAAAATATTTTCAAATTTAAGGTGTCCAATATTAATTCCAGTGGTGGATGAAGTACTCAATTTTGTTACTTAAGTAAAAGTACAGATACAGAGGTAAAAAGTTGCTCAAGTAAAAGTATCACATGAAAAAATCTACTAGTAAAAGTATTTAAGTATCTGTTTCAAAATGTACTTAAAGAGTAAAAAGTAAAAGTATTGTAATTTGTTTAAATGTTAAATATTTTCATATTTTTCATATGAATTTTGTTTATTTATTTTGTTTGTGTTTTGTTTGTTTCTGTTAGTCAAACCTAAAGCTTGAACTCAAAAGCATGGTAAAAAAAAATCACCCCTCAAATCATTTACTTTTCAGTACAGAAAGTACAGATACCTTCTCCCAAATGTACTGAAGTAAATGTAAAAAGTACCCACTGTAAAATGTATTAAAATACAGTACAGATACCTAAAACTTAACTAAAAAGTACAGTACTTTACTTCTTGTACTTCATTACCTTCCACCACTGGTTAATTCACTTTTTACAGATCCTAAACAACTGGTTGAATAATGTTTATATCTTATTATATTCTCTGAGTATGCAGTAGTGACCTGGAGTGGGCAATGTCAACCTGAAACTGCATTAATGAATTTGTGTTGGTCGAAGGCCAAGTGCACTGTGGGCAAAGCAGTCTATGCACTGGAACACAGCATATTTTATAAAGCTCATAATCAACCATGTTTTACACAATTACATAACTGAACTGTGACTTGGCTGAAAAAAATCCAATGGAATTTATTATGACATTTTGATATGCGATTGAACAAAACATAACAATTTGTGTATTAGGGCTGGATAAATCTGACTTGAACTGTGAACACATGTGGGCTGGGCCATCAACTGTACTCAAGTTTGTTAGTTAAGTAAAAGTACAGATACTGGAGCAAAAAAATACTCAAGTAAAAGTAAAAGTATCACATGAAAAAAGAAAGAGTAAAAAATAAAAGTATTTTGTGCAGATGTTGATGTCTTATAAAGCTTCAGATGTATTGAATATAAAGCTTGTAATGTATTGATTTTGATTCAGATTTGTGCTGAATTTTGTTCAACAGAAACAACTGAATCAATAGTTTTTTTCTAGCTGTTTTTATTCGTATATTTTTGTTTGCTCAAATTATGAATGTATTAAAAATAAATCCTCTGCCTTTTCATCAGGTCTCATAATAAAAAAAAATACTTTTACTTTTCAGTCCAGTTCAAAAATGTAGTGGAGTAGAAAGTAAAGATACCTGCTCTCAAATGCAGTGAAGTAAAAATAAACTTTAAAATGTACTTAAATGTAGTACAGATACTACAGTACCTTCACTGAGGCACCGTGCTTAGACTCCAATAGCCTAAATCAATACTTCTTTAACACGTTCCGATAATTTTAGTTAAGTTTACACAGAATCCAAAGTTCATTGTACTACAACTATCAATACATCTTTTTCTTCTATGTCTTCCCATCTTGCAATTCAAAAACATCTCTATTCATCAGTTAACTTAAAGGTGCACTATGCAATCTATCTCCATGGAGACAAGCAGGCGGTGCAACCGGACACAGGTGGCAGGTTACAGGTTCCAGGTCAGATCTGTGGGGCGGCAAACCTGCATGATTTGTGGTGAGGCAAGTCTGCAAGATTTTTTAAACTTTTTTTTTTTTTTTCTCTAAACCATAAAATCACCTGTAACTAATGAAAAACAAAATAAATACTTTTAATGCCATACTGTGGAACATTCTAGGAAAAGAAATGCTAAGCCACCAGAAAAGTTGCACATTTAAATTAAGAAGTCTATATCTATGTATATATTATCTATGTATATTTCCATGGTTAATAATTTCAACTAGGGGCGGCAGCACTTGTATCGTTCTCATCTTGCTCACTTCATTACACACAGATAATATAGTTGCTGCTGTAAAATTGAATCCTGGAAGTTTTCCTGGGAGACTCCTGTTTATTGGCCCGATAACTCCATGTTTGCTATGTACCAACGTCCATTCACCAACTGGTCACATTCTGTAAAGATAACCTACAGCCTCAGGCATTTTACACCGGGATATAGAGCACACACATTCATTTGTGAACTGTGATAACCCCTTGAAAATGTAATGATTCATCTCAAGAATGTGTAAAGATAATAAAACTCAACACAACACAATTCCAATGCAATACTCATAACTGAATCCCGGTGTCAATATTGAGCTAGGCCTATGACGTTTGCATATCTAACAGTACTAACTTCGTGTGGCGATGCCCTGAGTCCATTTTACACAGCATTTATTTAATATTTGAATCATGCTTTAATGAGGGATTGTTACGACCGGCTCAGCTAGGGAAAAGAAGTAACAATAAACCAGATATTAAGGTTAACTAAAAATTGTAATTTATTAACAAACAGTATAGGTAATAAAAATAATAACACAAACTAAATTTTCCCAAATTTGGTCAAATATTTTCCACAGTTTTTAAATAATATTTCACAAAGGATTAACTAAGTCACCACAGCTAGCCACATAACAATTAAAGAGCACCAAGACACACAGTTAAACGGGTGGCGAGCAGGCTTTTTTAATGGACACGCCCCATCGGATGGCACTCCCGGGATTGGTGGAGCGGGAAGGTGCCTATCCAACCGAGCGCAGAGACAGCTACGACCAACTAAAGTCGGCCCGTACATCGAAGCGGCAAATCGAGATCCGGGACTCACCAACAGAATTCACATGCAAAGAAACAAACACAGAACACAGGAGCATGCACAGAAACAACTACAAAGAGAACATGGGAGTACGTCAAAAGATGACAGCGGTTCGTAACAGGGATACAGACTTTTTACAGGTTTAGATCTGGTTTACCCAGTTTATTTAGTCCAAGTTTATACTCTGTTTTTGAACAGTTTTTGTGAGACAAGCCTGGTAGTAGCCCATTTGTGAAGCCAATTTTTTGATTTGTGGCATAATAAAATGTAAAAAATTTGACCAGACCACTCACCACACCATAAAAATATTGTTTATATGTGTCAAATCCCTATGTATAAGCTAAAATGTTTTCTATTGTTAGACAGACAGTGGATTATGTGCCCGTGCCCCCCACTCATCTCCCTCTAACCGCTCTCAGTTAATTCAGCCTAAGTACTCTTATCAAGCCATTTCCTGCAGCTCCAGTATTATCCTGTTTGTCGGTCTGTCCGTCTGTCTGTCTGCTCTGGGCACATCTGAATCAGACCTGCTTTAGAGTGTAGTCCAAATGTCACCTGCCTCGATGAGAAGGTGAAATAAGAGGAGAGCTGATAATGTGATGGCTGGATAGAAATATTTACATGTGTCTGTGACTTACATGGTATATTTGAATTAAAAATGAGATTAAGATCGATATAAGAATAAAGACAAACATGCACTAAATTTGAACTGTAAATATCTGAAGGTGTATATGTGCAAAATGTGTCAGATTTATCAGTCTGGTCCCCATTCCCTCCGTCGCGCATCGAGCCAGGCCCAAACACAACAATGCAATCAGATTAGCTTTTTTTTTTTTTCAGTGACACATTTAAATCTATACCTAAGCACCCATCATTGACCAAGAAAATAAAATTTCTCACCTCAGATGAACAGAGTTGTGTCATTGATTCTGCAGAAATCCTCAGAATTTATGGCTGTGTCCGAATGTCCACACTATTCCCTACTTAGGGCACTATTTAGGGGTCACGCCATTTTTAGGGATGTCCGATGTCCAGTTGGTGAAAAAGTAGAGCACTCAAAATTTCCCACAATGCACCCTGGAAAGCAGTGGGCATCAGTGATCACTAGATTGGTCAATATAGACCACAATGCATTGCAAGAGTCAGAAAAACAACTGTGGACAGCGACAGGTCTTTAAGTGGTCACAACTTGACTGAATGAAAGCAGATAGAAGCACTGGTTTATCGCACTACTGATCGCTGATGATGAATAAAACACTATTAAATAAACCATTGCTGTGTAAAACTGCTAGCGTTAGCCACTTACCTTCATCTGTTTATGTGAGATCCAGCTTGGCAAAAACTTGCAGTTTTTATTTGTCCATAACTACTTGTGTGCCAGTCCAGTTTGGTCATTATTAATGACAGAAATCAAGTTTTATCAGAGTTTACTCAGACGCCAGAGTCACATGACCTGAAAGTAGTGACCTGCGTGTCAGAATCACTCTGTGAATGAGTGCACTATAGAGTCCACTAAAGAGTGCAGGGCTGTGGATAGTAAGTTATAACTAAACTTTGGAACATTCTCTGTGGAGATCAGTTTTATGTCATTCTTTGAATTGTATTCTCTTGAATGTATTGTTTTGAATGTTCTAGACAATAAGAACATCTCCAGGCAAGCAGATTGCAGACCCTTTGCAGAAGAGTTACAAGTCATGTATGTGGAAAGAAAAGTCAGTTTTTAAATTTTTATTTTAAGGCGTTCTGTTTACAAACAATAGAAGGGTCAGAATACTTTTGAATAGACCCTGCTAAATGCCGTGTCATCAGAATGTTAAAAATTCCCAAATGGAAGCGACTGGAGACAAATTCCGATCACGGTACATGCCATCAGATCAAAATGCAAGTCTGTATAACAAAAATAAGATACAATTTTGAATTTCCATAGTAGAAATGACAGTGTGTTTAAGTAATATATCTGTAGATAAAACAAAAAAACCCCAAAACAACTGTGTGTTAAAATTTCTGGAAGTATTTGTCCAGTAAAACCTTCATCAGGAATGCTAAATATATGTAATAATCTCCTATTAAACACAATGGTAAACGTCTCTCAGATGGTCCATAATGTTTATCACTGTTACTGGGTGTATCCAATAAAGGTAGCTGTAGTTACATTCTGATTGTCTTCTACTAGATGCAGTCTGTACCTCACATGTTCATGTATTACAAATGGACTTGTTATGAACAAATCGTCTAGCATCTATAGGATTATACAGTTCCCTCTTGCAAATAACGTTAACTACTAAAACATACTAAGCAGTTTCAAAAGGCATCATACAAGTAGAAAAGTTTGAACTGAAACTCACTAAATCTGGTCTCTCACCTGATGGATGCCAGCAGGGCTTGTTCCGACTGAACTAGAAGACTATGTTCTACTTTTTGACAGTTTGGAAAATTAGACCTGTCCTTATAGTTCCATGTTATACCCTATTGTAGATTTGCTTAAAATTGGGGGACGTCATAGTGAAATCTAAAATCAGCCATAATGATAAGGCGTTAAAATAATTGCCAGACAGCTACGGTCTGTCCTGTGGCAGCAGGGACCACCTCTGGGGGCGCTGTTCACTGGTCTGTCTGTGGTCCCTGGTGTCTCTAATGGGTCTCTAAGGGGTCTTTCTGGTTTTTCCCAGTGGTCTCTCTGGTCTCTTTCTATGACTGAAGGTCTGTTTTATTAAATCTCATTGTTATAAAAATTGTTAAAAAAAATAACCAACCATGTAATTAATGCGGTTTCCTTTATTTATTTATTTTGATTATATAACCTTAAAGCTTCCATCTTTAATTAGATTGATTCACATATCACCACTAGACACTATCTACGTTACTGCAGTCTGATAAGCCCAATTCATAAGAATTAAGAACTTTGTTCTTACACCTGGAGCTGTATGAACAAAATTACATATTTGTGTTCTGCAGTTCTTACTGATTGCTCGGCTGAGCAGAATTTGTTCTTAGGGGCCTGGATTTCTAAAAAAAATGCAATAAAAATTCAGCCATTGTGATGAACATATAACATGTTTTAACAGTTATAAGAACTGTGCTGTCAACAGTTGTTGGGGGAGGGGCATAGAGTGGTTCTGCATCACAAGTTCTGATGTATGAAATGTCTGAGCTCATAAGAAGTTTCTTTTTGTACTGTACTGTATGCTATTTTAAACTTACTGTATTATTGTACGATAAGTGTGACACACTTTGTAGACCTGTTTTTTAAAAGTGATCTATAAAAAAAATATGTATTATTATTACTTATTATTATTGTTCTTGTTCTCACAGCTCCAAAGTTCTTAGCTCTTATGAAGTATGAATTGGCCTATAGTGTGCCAGCTTTGGCCTGCCAGAAGAAAACCAAAGAGCACAGGTGAGCCTGAACAAAGGCCAAGTGAGGAAGGGGGGAACAGGTTTCACATCTGCCATCTAGTGGTGAATTTTTTTTTCAATAAACTTGTCAAGAATATGACAAATTAGCTTACTTGGTTAAGTGCATGATTATGAGACATAGGGCCATGGGATTCAGGCCACTGTGGGACATGACTATTTCTTTTATTCAAATTTTTTTTTTTTTTGTATTGTCACATGGCAATTCTTTATATGTTGTATAAAGATATATTGTTTTCAGCTTGAACATTAGGACTGTGGGTAAACAACAACTGGAATGACAGATTTAAAAAAATGTAACCTTTATTGGCAGGTCGATTCCAGTTCTCATTTACAGTGACGACTTGGCCTGGTTTTGGTCATCATCTTTGTCTTCTTGGTGCAGGTATGTAGTCCGACGGTCAAATCAGTACAGAAGCAGAGTAGGCAACACAAGTAACAGCTTTGTGCACAAAGACACATTTGGAAACATAATAACAGTTTGTTTTACTATTATTGTAGTGCAACGTTTTATTTAGATTATACATAATTTCAATGGGTAAACACACTCCCAGTTTGAACCATTTTAATAATATCTTAACCTTGGTCATTTCTCTCTGTGATTAGTTTGTTGTTAAAATGTAAATACATAGTAAATGAGCCAGTCTTATGAACGTTTTTTGAGAGAAAAAGATCCAAAAGAAAGAGCCAAAAGTCCCATCACTAAATTGTTATGCGCATAAATTAAAATCCACCTGAATATTTGGTATTTCTGCCTCCTGTTACTTATGCAACACTTTAAAATTAGCATTAAAAATAAGGTGATGGAAACGCAGTGACACATGAACTACAAATTATTTTGAAAAAGATCTATGTAGAAACCAGGGTGGGATTGAGGATCTGTCATTTATTGTGGTTAATTTTAAAATTCCATTTGCATTTAATGACAACAATATTTTGTCATCTCATGCATTCTGATGGCTTTCAACAAACTGACAAGCAATGAAAAGACCAGTGTCTTAATAATCTATAGCCTCCATGTAGCAGTCAGTATCACAAAAACACACACTGTAGAATTAAAACAGAAATGAGAAACAAGCCCCATTTCAACTACAACAGGTGTCTCAACATACAAACTGCTGCAAAGTGAAGCTATGCAATTATCAAACTGCTTAACCTAGTGATGCTATAGCATACACATGGAGTGCATCAAAAATAGGACTAAAAGGGGCCTAATTCCAGATCTAATCCTGGACTGCACCAGGACTAGAACAGGACCAGGTCTACCATCCAGACTAAACTGGGGTCAAACCAGGATCCAGCAGAGACAATTGTGAACTCACCTTTAGATTTCAGCTGTATCTAATGGCAGTCTTCTGGTGAATCCCTAGGTGTTTGAAAAAAAAAAAAAAAAAAGGTTAAATTAGATGAATTTTGTCCATTGGAGGGGGTGATTTTAAGGTTCAAGGGGACAATAAGGTATAAGTTTTGTATATCATAGGAAAAGGGGTAGATTTAGAGCATCATTGTTTTTATACGCCAGCTTCTGTTTTTATGGACTGAATTTTGATGGGAGGATATTTCGATTTGAACTGCTTTGGACTGCACTTGGCTTCACTTTTGTTGGAAGCAGGTTGGGCTTAATCGGAGGCAGTTTCACATTTTCAGACTTGTAGAACAATTTGAGGAAGTTTAAATTCAAAGTGGTCTCAAGACCACTCTGTTCTTGGGCCTCAATGACTCCCCAGGGGGCGGGTGCTACAGCAGGAGCTTCTTAGGTGGCGGAGGCCAACCCAAAGGAGGTCTTGTAGGGAGCGACGTCTGGCTGTTTTTTAACTGGCCTATTAACTTTCTTGGTGGTTTCAGAGATTTGGTTGACGTGTGTCACTTCTGAGCCAAGGAACGTAGGTTGGGCATTCAAGTTCCATTGGGCCAGATGTTCAACTGGCACACGTATGTCTCTCCATGTAGGAGAAGTTAATGTGTAGACATTCTACTTTAGAGCTGTACTTCTGCACTAACTCACAACTAGTGCCCAAGCATGCATACAGACAATTTTGGCCTCATCATTAAATTCTGTGTGTTTTCTTTTCATTAGTTCATACTCATACTGTCGCAGTTGGATCTATCTTTCCTGCTCACTGCTCCTCTGCTCCTCCTTCTGCCTCACCTGTGTCCCCAAGTATGGGGCCATGTCTTTGTGGGAAGCAGTTTTTTGAGCCTTTTCTCTTCTTCTTCTTTCAGGTGGAGCTCCTCCTCCACCCACTCTTCTTCCTCTCTCTGAGCCTTGGCTGGCTCTTCTTTCTTCAACTGCAGGAGTTTCTGGGCAGCCACCTCTCTAAAGACCTGCTGCTGTCTGAATTGTTCTTTTTATTGGTGTTGTCTGATGTTTAGCGTCATTGTTGGCCTCTGCACATTTGCGCTGCTCCTCTCTCTGAGCCTCCTCCTGCTTTTCCTGTGCCATGTGCCTGTTCTTCTGACCTATGTTCTCCATCAACATGTTCATCATAGCACTCTAGGCTTGTTGTTTGGCTACATGTTTATCGTCCTTGTCCGGACATGAACGTGACCTGGATTGACGTTTCCTCTCCAGGGACAAATAAAGAGAAGTTACTTCTTGACAATTGGAGGCCTATTACACCCCTAGGTTGTGATTACAAATTAACTGCTCACATGTATGCAAACAGACCAAAGACTGGAATAGTCCAAATAATTGATGAGACACAATCAGCTTTCATAAAAGGACCATGGAAACATTTGGCTTTGGGTCTAAATTTTGTAACATTGTGAAAGCTTGCAGTTGTGTTGCTCTCAAACTGTTTTTTTGGTGAAAGCATGGTATATGCCAAGGATGCCCAATTAGCCCAGTTGTATTTATTATGGCAGCTGAAGTTATGGCAATTATACTAAAAAATTCTCCAAACATTGAAGTTGTTAATATTATCGGTGAAGAATTTTTAATTAGTCAGTTTGCAGAAGTTACAGCTGTATTTCTAAAAAACAAAAATATAGTGCCCTTGCAACTTATTTTTTTCCAAGGCATCTGGTTTGATATTAAATCTTTAAAAATGTGAAATTTTGGCTGTTCATAACTGTGATCTAAATACTATAAATATTCCTGTTAAGGAGAAAGTGAAATATCTTGGCCTGATAAAATCCATTCACTTTCAATTTCAATCACTGGTTAACTAGTGATTTGTCAATTCTGGGTTGTATTTTGCTCTCTTAGTCAGAACGTATATCAGGATTCAAATATCCCTGTCACTCGATTTTCACATCCCCGAAGAATATAAAGTCATCTAACTTAATCATATTTAAATTAATTTAGAAAAATAAAACACACTATATTCACAAAGCACAGTTGGTAATTATGAAAATGGGGGAAGGGGGGGTATCATATTCCTAGTAAATTATTTGATAAGGTCGGAGAATTAGATTTTTTTATTAAAATGCGAATTTGATGTGTCCAAAATACCAAAATATATGAGTGCTTCATAGGTAAGTTTGGGAAATTGCTGTTTGCCCACAGTTTCTCTCCACATAAAGCTGTGCTATGGAATAGCAACAAGTGGGCTTGTTTTATATATGATTTGATTAAAACAGATGGATCAGTTTTTCCCATATGATAAAAGTTTCAATTAATGGTTATGCTAAAATCTGTAATGCTATTCCCACTCCTCTACTTAGACTTATCCAAAGTACCTTAGATTTTACATGTATTACAACAAGCTTGCCCACTTTAGCTATTAACCAAATTCATATACAGGATAAAAAATGCCACAACAAATGGGTTACCCAGTCCTTTAAACAGAAGTTTGTAACTTTAGTACCAACACAAGACATGACTTGGAAAGCTCCTTCCGAAAGAAAGCTTTTACTTTGTATTTGTCATATCCCCTTGCACCCAAAATGAAATGCATTTTAAGATTATATTAGGTATTTATCCTGTGGGAGAGTTTGTACATAGACTGTTTAAACTTTGGTCTGGAACATTGCACTTTTTGTTCTATGGAGAGCTTGAAAATTGTGCCTTTTTTTTACATTGAGGGATGCAATTTATTTCATGGACAATGTGGACGGCAAACTTTCTGATATTATTAATCTCATAATTGTACTTAGAAAATATGTAATACATTTTTGTAAGTGGAAAGACACCAAACCTGCCTTTGCTGCCTTCTTGAATTATTATGTAGAATATTTTAAGTAATTGAAAATTGTCTCTAACAAGAATGGAAAAGCTTTAAAAATGTATGATAACATGAAAAGGTCCTTGCTATTCAAAATGAATATTTTTTGCCTTGTCAACTTGTGCCAGTTTTGTGTTCTGTTTATGCAATGTTAGACACGTCTCCATTTTTCAGAGAGAATTACACTGAATGTAATTTGTTGTATGTACCCTGAGGTATTGTACAAAAAAAAAAACAATTTTCTTACGGGAGAAACTTTCTGAAATCCCGGCAAAAAAGAGGATTTTCTTCATAAGTTCAAACAAAGGCAGGACCATTATTTTAATTAAGAGCTGAGCACGAGTAGGAAGTGTTGATAAAGAGGCAGGAAAACAAGGACCACGCCACAACAGTAGTATATGATGAAGATATTTATTGATGATATGAATAGACGTGGAGGCTGGGTAGAGACTCAGAATGAGGGCTGTCCCAGGTGGTTAGCCCAGCCGATTCAGGACCCCCAAAAGATGAATAAAGATGAGTAAAATACGGAATGAGCTAGAAGAAGTTTATTGAGGTAAAGACAAACATAGGAAAGATGGATGAAATTATGATCCGGAATGGCTGTCTGGCCTGAGGCAGCTCTGCGAAATGTGGTTGGAGTAAGAAGAGATACCTGCCAATTGAAGGATTCTCTTTAGTGTACTAAATGGAAAGTGGATTGTTATTGGAAGAGTAGAGTAGAAGAGCAAACCAGGAGGAGAGGTACAAGAGCGAAGGTTTGTATTAACTTAATATGAAGTTGTGGAGAAGAAATTAAGTTCCCCAACTGATCAGTCTTTGGAAGTGGACAAACAAATCAAGTGAGATTTACTGAAAGAGAGATCAGACAATCTCAGGAAGATGGAGGAGTTGAATTGACCAGAAGTAGTAGCAAATTTGGAGTGGTGGAGAAAACTGGAGCTGGGAGAACATGCATTAGCATAGTGCATAATGTGAGGAAGCAAAAAACTGTAGGTTGCAATGATGTTGAATGAACAGAGTAGGAGCCAATGTTTATGAAGAAATGCAAGAAGATAGCAAGCGTGACATGAGACAGTAAGTAAGGCTTTCTGCTAGATGGATACAGATTAAGAGAGTGGGATCTCCTAGTTGACGATGGTAGCCGTAATTGAGGGAGCAGAATGAGGTGGAAGTTAGAGTTTGGCGCCAACCATCTTAATTTAGTAAAAGCAGGTGGGAGACAGGCGGCAATCGGATTTCAGTGACCTGGAGTTAGAGCAGCTTGAATGGCAAATTTGTTCGATAAGAGATTAAAGAGAGCTGCAGGAACTGTGAGTTTGCTGGAGAAGGAGATATTCCCTTGTAGATGATGTTGCCTGTTGTAGTATTGTCTGAATGAATGAGAATTCCTTTTCTGGACTACTCAGTCCCCCAAAAATGGCTGGAATAACAATGGGGTAGAGTTCCAATGAAACTGAAGACTGATCGTTCAACTTGAGTCAGGAGCTCTGGAGGCTGTCCCTTGTAAATGCGACAGAAACTGGAGCTGCATTGTGAAAAGTGCAATGACTCATGAGCTGCACTTTATCATGAAGAGAAGTGGGGGATACAGCGGTGTTCAGGAAATATGGGGTTTTCTGTTGAGATGATATGGATAATGTAGTTGCGATGACTGAGGAGCTGTAGTTTGACCAGAATGTGGTTTGAGATGAGTGAGAGCTGAAGGAGAATGAGGCCAGAATGATGTGAAGAAACTATTGACGTCAAGGGTCTCCTCCCTGGATGGAGGAACTAGGACATTCACTGGAGCAGAAATGTTCAGAGGTGCCCTCGTTGACGCTGATAGTTGTGAGGGCATGTGCTTCGACGTGGCCAGGAGGAGCGAGGATAAGAGTCTGCAGTTGGAGAAAGTACAGCTCAAATCGTTGAATTATTGCAAGGGATGAGGGTCGAATGTAGGATGAGGGATGAAAGGATGAGGGTCGAATGAAGGATGAAAGAGCTTACTCATCAGCCTGAAGGGGCACACTGGGTGCTGTGGTCACTGGTTGAACAAGGATGAGAAAGTGGGCGTGAATGCTGCTGGCTACGGAGGTGTTGACCGGTGGGTACGTGGCATGCTCTGGAGGTAGAGGTCCATGGTGGAAGCATGTGCCGTAAACGTTTGAAGGACAAGCTGAAATGCTAGTGCGGCAGCTCGTACTACTGAGCCGCTGTAGAATGATGTGAGACAGCAATGACATAGCATAAAGAAGCAGGAGTTGGAGATAAGATGGCGAGAGCATCGCTGAGGTGACGTAGTAAGTCAGAACAGCAAAAGTTGACGTATGAGCTATCATAAGCAGAAATGGCATCAGAAAGTGAGAAATTGCACAAGATAAGGTTAGAGATACTAGAAACAATGTGAAAAGTAAGCATGAGACAACAATGACCAAATTTCAGCATGAGGGCAGGGGGTAGGGAGGGGAAAAGGGATACAGCAGGAGGAGGAAACTGATTAGAAGGCTTTGAGGCTTGTAAAGCCTGTGTGGCTGTAGACATTGAGCCATAATTGAAGCAGAGTGCTAAAAACCATCTGGCTAATGATTGCAGAAGAAAGAGAAGGAGAAGAAGGGATGAAGGGATGCATGTGCAAGGGGAAGACTGATTTTAACAGCCACAGGGGGTGATACAACCTGGCCGGGGGAGCTATGAGACTGTAGTAGAGGAGAGGCAGCTGCGTGCAGGAACTGGGAAATGTGGAAGCAAATTCATCATGTTTCAGAGAACCGAGGTTACTTTCTTAACCCAAACAGTTGTTGACAAACCGGCGAAAGCTGGTGACTTTCCTTTTCAGTGCGCGTAGCAGTCTGACCGCGGCCCTATTTTTGATGTCTTATCAGCCTGAAGGGTGTCAGTGGTGTAGGGGGTGGGAGCACATGGGAGCGTGATTACTGCCAGCTCTTGAGGTGTTGATGATGGTTACACAGCACACCCTGGAGATAGAGGTCCGTGGTGGAGGCATGTGCCAGGAGCGTTCAGAGGGCAGTTGAAGGCTGGACATGGCTGCCCTGGCCATGCTCGGTGGCGCATGTCACGAGTTTAGCCTTTAGTGGCTAGGTACATTTGGTCCTGCTCTGCCCATGGACCAAGTGTAGTTAAGCTACCCCTCATGAGACTTTGTGCGACAAGAGCGAGCGGAGCGGCCGCAAAGGAGGCAAGGGAATAATAAATAAATAATAAATAATAATATATGCTTCCAGGGCGCTTATAAATAAATATAAATAATAATATATGCTTCCAGGGCGCTTCTGAACCATGTTCTAAACCTATGGCTTGTTCATGACAGTTCAGCTCGTTCACATAGCTCACATGCTCGTTGATGTTGTACCACGTGACCGTTCTACAGTTTGTAATTACATTGCGCTCTATGAGAAAAATCCTTTTGGGGTAGGGGGGATTTTTCTGTTGCAGTACCAATGAGTGGCCACTAATCCAACTAGAGAGAGCTATAAGCTAGCAATACCCTATCCAGTTATTTTAATAGATCTATGGCTGGAACACTGGCTGGCAGCTCGTACCACGGAGCGGACATGCGTTGGAAAGTCCTCTGGCTCACAGAGTCCTGGGAGCTGGTGTGGCATGAGGATATCATGGACTGGAAGGCATCAAACTGGAAAACGCTTAACCGATCAGCATTTGAATGTGAAGGGTTGATAGCAAGTTTGTGATCTACGTTTAACATTCGGGACTCAATTTATTGAGAGAGCGGAGACAGACGGTGTTGCCGGGATAGGCTTGTCAAACTAGGGTGTCTGGGTAATTAGAGGTGTGTTTGAGGTGAGCTGTGATTCGCTGGAGAGGAGCAGAAGGAGGTTGAGGCATGGTCCTGCTCCTAAATCTCACTTAATCATATTAATTCCATTTTTTAAACTGAATTGAAAGCCTTTGTTATCATTACAGAAAACCAAAAAACAAACAAAAAAAACCATATGTAACAACTGTGTATTTGCTACTCAAAAAAATGAGCTGTACACACTCAAACATACACAGCATACAATTATAAAACAAATACATCAATTAATTGAATTTGTATATATGCATCGTCCGTTTATCTGGTAAATATAGAATCATCCAAAGTGAATAAATGATGTTTTCCATTAATGAATAAATATGAAATGATAAAGTTTTTGTTTTCCAACACCTAAAAACTAAAAAATTAGTCAATATTCTGAATTTGTGATACACCTACTTCTTTTTTAAAACACTTGGATTAAGAACAATGAAATCTATGGACAATCGTTCCTCTCAGGTTCTATTCTTTTTGTGCATGTAAGGCTAAAATGAAAGAGCAGAGTTGAAAGAGGGGGTCAGAGGAGAGGTTAGATCAGACACAGGGACTAAACACCGTTCATTTACTCTGATCATTCACACTGAAGGGAAAGGCTTCAAACAACAGTGTGTGAATTGTAGATCAACGGATAGGCCCATCACAGTTCTATACTACAAATTCTGTCCCCTTAGAATTATAACGCTCTATCTGCATTCTGGGTAGTTTTGAGATATTGAGGTTTAAAGTTCTGACCACTCATAGTTTACAATGGAATTGGCGAATGGATTTTTGCTCATATAGACCTGAAAAATCTACCAAACCCTACAAAATTACACGGAAAACATGCACAGAAGGTATTCAGGAACAAAGATATATGAATAACTAAATTTCGTCAAAAACATCCGAAAGAACCTTATAATTGTAAGGGGACAAGATCAACTTATTGTTCAGTAAAATATCAGATAAACAATGTTTTTTGGTGTCAATATTTATTGTGTGCACCCGTTCTTTAGTGCTATAACATTCGGGCTGCAGAGGGTCAAAAAAATTAACATTTGTAATTCATTATAAATCCAAAATAATACTGCTGAATCCTGCTTTTTTACAATATTTTATTTTTACATCTAGAATAGAACATAAACATGGATTATTACGGTCCAGGCATGGATATATTTGTACAAATTTGAGGAAAATCACAACAATCAAGCAGTAAACAATAATGTATGGACAATTAAGTGGTATTGAAAAAACAAATCAGAAGTGAGGCTGCAATAGTGAAATACAAACATTTTCAAGACATTTTTAAAGCTTAACCATCATTAGAGCGAAATCTGAATGATTCAGTATAACAAACAGCTACAGCTACAGTTTTGAATTTACAGGGTAGAAATGCCAGTGTTCTTCTACTACAAAAGATGGAAAAAGATACCATTTTCTACACTCAAAATTGTATTTGAACCTCAATAAAAGTACAATTTGTAGTATGTAATATATCTGTAGATACAATGAAAAATTATTGCGGGGTCTACATTTATGTAAGAATTTGTACATTAAAACCTGTTATAATAATAAGGTACTGGAAGATAC
>KN473648.1:28908-66966 GCA_000787095.1 Periophthalmodon schlosseri
ATCTTTTAGTGTCTCTGGGTTAAACCTGCATTTGACCCATCCTTCAGTGCCTCTGTGTGAATGCAGGACCCTGTGTGAATGCAGGATCTGAATGCAGGATCCTGTGTGACAATAGAATGTGATTTTCAACATTAAATGGTGGTACTTTCTTTTATATTACCACGTGGCCTCATATCTGTGAAATCCCTCAGAATAAGACCCCATGGCAACACAGGGAGGGCATGCAGGATCAGGATCCTGTGTGAATGCAGGATCAGGATGCTGTGTAAAAACAGGATCCTATTTGAATGCAGGATCCAGTGTGAAAGCAAGATCATGTGTGAAACCAGGATCCTGTGTGAAAGCAAGATCATGTGAATGCAGGATCCTGTGTGTAAAACAGATTAAACTTGTGAATCATGAGTTTAATCTGACTTTACCCTCACTCTCTTCTCCTTTCTGCTGTCATCCCATAGGAATCCTTGTCATCTAAATAACATTAATAAACTAATACACATTTTGGTCAACTGAGACGCCATCGTTTAATTTTTAATTTTTTAATTATTATTTGCTATGGCAACAGCATTTATGATCATACTTGTATTACGTAAAGCAATGGTCTGTAGTAACATAATGAGTTTATATATATATATACCAGTCTCAAAGAAAGGGCAGATGTTCTAATGAGGTTTAAAGCTCATAAAAATAGATTTTGCCTCTTTACTGTGTATCATCCCTGTTTATACAAGAAAATGAACCAACTAACTCTTGTTATTCTTTAGACAATAGAATGCGATTAAATGGTAGTATGAAGTACCCGTACACATTTCTGAGCTGGATGTAATAACATCCAAATTAGGGCTCTATCTTTTAAGATGCCTCTATATATAAATCATTAAAGTTGTGGACTTGAGAAAGGATTTACAGAGAGACTCCTCATAATGGGGAACAATGTGACAAAGTCACATCATTCTAACTTTTATCAAAAAAATATATTATGGCCCCATCCTAAACCAAGAAAATGAACCTACTAACTCTTGTTCAAAAAAATATATTATGGCCCCATCCTAAACCACACAGGATGTTGGCCATACTGGTTCAAACTTGAAACATCCAAAATCTACACTTTAACAACTTGTCCTAGGGTTTCGATCCAACAGACTCCAAACTGAAGCAGCATCATCAGGACATATCTAGGGTCAAAAGTTGTTGCACCCCCTGCAAAGTTAAAATGGTATGGAAAATTTTAGTTTGTTGTAGCCTAATGAAATTTGGTGGACACACCCTTTATACACTGCCTGGCCAAAAAAAAAGTCACCACCTGGATTTAACTAAGCAAATAGGTACGAGCCTCCTAATGGATAATTACTGCAGGTTCAGCAAAGTATGAGCTCAAAGAAAGAAGGCAACTGACTACCTGAAAATACTGAATGACCAGGTTATTCCATCAATGGATTTTTTCTTGCTTAATGGCACGGGCATATTCCAAGATGACAATGCCAGGATTCATCGGGCTCAGATTGTGAAAGAGTGGTTCAGGGGGCATGAGACGTCATTTTCACACATGGATTGGCCACCGCAGAGTCCAGACCTTAACCCCGTTGAGAATCTTTGGGATGTGCTGGAGAAGGCTTTGCACAGCGGTCAGACTCTACCATCATCAATGCAAGATCTTGGTGAAAAATTAATGCAACATGGGATGGAAATAAATCTTGTGACATTGCAGAAGCTTCTCGAAACAATGCCACAGCGAATGTGTGCCGTAATCAAAGCTAAAGGCGATCCAACACAATATTAGAGTGTGTGACCTTTTTTTTTGGTGGCAACTTTTTTTTTTGGCCAGGCAGTGTATGACTCTGAGCAAAAAGGCTAATGAAGCCCGCACCTTATCTACATTCAAATTTTCATGGCCACGCCTCAAAAAAGTCAGTGGGTTTGTCATAATCCAATGAAATTTGGTACACTAATACTTTATGTGACCCTGAGCAAAAAATTCTACGGGGACCACACCCTGGCCGTGTCCCAGTTCGCCAAATGCACAGTTTGAAGTACCCTTTGAAGTACCCATACTCCTACTCCTCCGTGTAGCCGCCATTGTGCCAAAACGAGACAACATGTGCCAACGGTGGAGAACACGGCATGCTGGGTAATAAAAAATTGCAAGATTGAAGCACATGTGCTGAGTGGGATTCGGACCCCGGATTAACTCCTGACATCTGTTCATGCAAAAATCTGTATAAAGGTCAAAGGTGTTAATTTAGCAGCAATTAAAAGGCTAAATATTGAAAGATTAATGGAGTTAAAGAGTTGAAATGTTATGAAGTTAATATTGATTACAGTGAAGGATTTGTAATTTTATTTTTTAAGTTTTTAGGTAAAAAATAGCTTTATCTAGAAGTGTAATTAAGAGACATTTTGGCTCCATCTTGTGCTTAATTGTACATACTGCAGATGTGCCGTGTAAGAGCAGTAGTGCCCCCAGTAGGAGGAGCCATTTAATACTGAAATCAATGGGAAATCGAAATATTCTATTTAAATGAGTAGTTCAAAAACTGTAAGAGTGACATATGTGAAAAGTAATAGCAGGAAAGGGAAAAATCTGACGATCGTGAAGAGGTATCAAGTGTAACTTTTGATCAAAATTCTAAGGAGATGAAATGTGCCAAAAAATGGGCAAAATAGAAAACAGAAGAACATAACACAGTCACTCAATGAGTAGGATTGGTGCAAGCATACGGTATAAAGAGGTGGACTAAGTGAGTGTGATGTCACCCAAAGCGTTTGGCTCCAACCAAATGAAGCCAATTGAGGCTAGCAATCCACATTTGTAAATCCAAGTACAAATGTCATAGCAACCAAAGAGCCAATCAGGAGAGAGTGTTGAAGGTACACGCTCCTTCACGCCCACTCCCCTGGCTTGGCAGGTGCCGTGTCCCAATTCAACGGCTGCACCCTTCGAAGTACCCTTCGAAGGACCCAACCAGCAAAGGGTGCTCCTCCATGTAGCCTCCGTCGACCGCAAAGGCCGTGCCGAAATGGGACAGGCCTACGCCACGGAGCGTATGTCAACTGCTGTCTGTGCGCTTATGTTACGTCATTTACGTTATGTTGCCTAGTAACTGTGACGGCTGCTGACTAATGAGTTGAGTTGCCTCATACATATCTTTATTCAAATTTTAACCGTTTCATGTAGCACTGTTGTGGGTGAGGTAAACCAATACTTACATTTAAAAGTGTATTCCAAACCGGACGAAAAATCAGTAGCAGCCGCGGACTCCATTTTCTCCCATAGAAGAAGTCACGTGTGGTGCATGATGGGATATAGGAGGTCGCAAAGGCTGCTCGAATGTACCCTTCATTCACGGCCGATCTCCATGGAAACACGGACACATTTTCGGCCGCATTCATGGGCTGCATGAAATGGAACAGGCCTTGTTGCGCCGGAAGTTACGTAACTGCCCTTCAAATGTAGCCGAGAAAGGGTGCAACTGTTGAATTGGGACACGACTAGGGGGGTGGGTGCGTAAAAACGTTGTTGATCAAACTTGTTGCTAACACTAGCGGGAGTGACCTTGGGATAGAAGGCCTGATTGGTCTGTTATTAATGTGCATATCTTGATTTAGGGAAAAATTGTGAAATAAAAACCCCAGGATCATATAGAGCGGGTAAAAACGATCATTTTACGAAGAGACGGGTGATGGTTTTTCAACAGAGCTGAATCATGCCCCTGCTCACTTCCTATTTGTAACAGAGCCATGTCCATTTATATATACAGTACACATTTATATATACAGTCTGTGTGCAAGCTAAACCTTTTATTAAATGCATGTATTGAAGTAATTTTGCTGAGTACTTCTAGTTGCCTTTTGCAAAGTCTTACCCACCTTTGCAGACATTTTCATATTAGTCACAGTCAGTTCCACCTTTAGTTTCCTCAAGGCCACCTCCACTGCCTTTGAAAATAACTCAATGCGTAGTTTATACTGGAGCCGCAGACATCAAACTGCAGGAGCCTGTTGATCCTCCCAAACTTTGATTTTACGGCTGTGGAAATTGGATTTGAATCTCACAGTTAATATATGCAGTCACCTGGGCCTAATATAAACGTAAAGCATGTCATGTTAAAGAAAGTTTAAACATATTAATTTGCATAGATATGTACAGGCATGTATTCCTTGTTTTTTTGTTTTTTTTTTTTTTTAATCAAAACAAAGATATGCTTTACAGTAACTACCTAATACCCCCTTCATTAAGCATGAGCATTCTTTATCATTTCTTTTGTTAAATGTAGACTTTGTTTATGTTTTATTAATGTTTAATTATTATAAAGTACTATCCGATTTTGACATAATCTGCTGGCTGCATTAATTGGAACTGACTAAGGCGATATACTTACCTGGACAGCCAGAACTACACAAAGACGAGTGGATCTGGAGCCGTATCCTTCCTCCCTAATTTCAAAGGGTGTGACTGACAGGTGGATTAACCAATCAGAGAGTCAAAAACAAACACGGCTGCTCACACATAAAAAAGGAAAAAAACAACAACATAAAGGACGGAGAAACAGTGCAGATTTTTGCAGAATCAACAGTCGAAGCACCAAACATCAGAATATGGAAGGGAATGGCTGTTAAGGTAAGTGATATACTGTACTGGAGTGGTTGTTGTGTTTAAGCGGGATTTAAAAAAAGAAACACAAAACTGAAGTTGCGTGTCTCGACAACATCTGCCATAGATATCATTCTACTACCCACAACCCCTAACTGAAATAATTTGAGTGAATACATGTCATTGTTGTATAGATTACGAATAGATTGTACCATCTACCAGTTTTTATGGCAGGTGCAGCAGTTTTAGAAAAGACATCCAAGTATCCCATTGCATATTTCCTCCATCTTATCCAAAAGACATAATCTGCCAGCCTTATTGATGTACTTCTAGGAATCCTCTTTGCAGTTGGACATGTTTGAAAAAGCTCTCCAGACCAGAGAGGTGTCCAGGGAGCATCTTAAACAGAGAACTCTTAGATGGAGAAGCAGTGACTCCACTCCAGCTTCTACATCCCATTCCCCATTGTATCCCTACTTAAAATTTTATTGAGGATAGTCTGATAATTAATTATCACTATGACTAATTACTGTTTTACAAAAATTTTGAATGAGCATTTAAGTTTGGGATGACAAATTAAAGAAAATCAATGGAGATGTCCTACTGAGATACTAAGACACCCAGCATTGTCAGCGCACACGTCTATATTTGACACTACTGAATTTAACAGATGAATAAACACAATTTTCTGAATATTTTTTGTTTCTCACTGTGAGTTGTTCACTTCAGTGCCTTTCAAACACAATACTGGATCAGTCATGTATAAATTTCCATTAATTTTGTCCACCCTTTGTGTCTGTATTTCCATAGTTGCACTGATCTCTGTGCACAAATCAGCCAATATCATATGAAATTAAAGGTTGATAGCACAAAGTATCTATTTGTTCAGGCAGTGGATTTTTTCTTAACTTTTATTAAACATGTAACAGTAAACATGTGCTAAAAATTCATTTACTACTGATATATTTTGTATAATTTCCTCATTGGATTGCCTGTTTTCTGCAGAAGTATGTACTGAGCATTCCCAAATACACATTATGGTCGGACAATATTGTTAGATCAGTTGTTATTTTCTCTCTATTTATTTAGATCTTTTTTTACAACAAATGTGCCCATGTGGGAAATGCAGATGTCAGTGTGGTCTCCGGTCTCCAGAGCAACAGTAGATAGTGCGATAGCCCACAGGTATGTAACTGAGTGCAGTGGGTGTGTATAGGCTCAAACTATATGTGCAATCAAAGGGTTGTTTTTTAAGGGGAAGATCTGTTGTTTTTGTTCATAGGAAAGACAACAAGATTTAAACAACAAATCATGAAATGTAGTAGAAGTATAGTTTTTTTTATATTGAAATAAGTAAATTCATTTCTCAACATGTGGTTTTCTTTCTCAAGTGGATTATCCAAAGAAAGCTGAATTGTTTTGAGTTGCCAGATTGTACAACTTATGTGTTTTTCTCCTCAGTGTATGAGCTCATGGCGCAGCACCCCAGTTTATGTGATTGTTGTATTTCTTTCTTTTTTTTTTTTAAATCAGTGGAAGAGCATGCTACGTTTACTACCTTTAATGGAGATGGTCTATACATGAAGCCTTTTTTAAATGGCTCCCATTGGGGGTATAATTTCCTGTTGTTTTAGCTAATCTGTTGATTATAATTATATTCTTTAATTGTCATAACAACAAATAACAAGCACAAGGGACTCCCTCCTACGCCAAGCAGTTTCGCACAGGAAGTCCAAACATGGGCATAGGGAAGAAAGTAATGCTTAATTGTCTGGCAAGAGCAGAGGAGGATAAATAGGGCCACTGTACTCTGGCTCGGCTGCTAAAAGCTTATTTTTCAAAATTTTGTGCAATTTTGTACAAAGTGTATCACCCATGGAGGGGATTTTCACATCCATTTTCCAGCACATTATCTGTAATCTTTTAGGATATTAAACTGTGCAGTCCAGCATTTTGTCTGTTTTTGACCAGTCATTGTGTGGTTGGCTCGGCTAAATAGATGGTCCACAGTGAGAAAGGTGGTGTAAATTATGTGAAATAGAAAAATACCGTGTCAACCCTGAAAGACTGCATTTGGCTATAGGGCTGCTCTGTTATAGGAAAAATGATAATTCAGTTGTTTGGCTCATAATTGAAATTTCCAGTGTACAAATACAAACACTATAGCAAAAATTACCAATCATGAACAGTACAAATACATAACATACCACCTTGGAAACTGGTTAGTACTTATATTGGGGATCAATTATGTACCTAGGCCTGACATGATAACGCAGCATGATATATTGCTACAGAGACATATTGCGATCCAATGAGAGCACTTGGGCTCTCTTTTTCATGTGCACCCTGTTTAAAATACAATACAAGCAGAAAAACAAACAAAACAAACAAGTATATAAGTCCATATAAAACATTAAAAACAGGTGCAGGTGTGTGCATAAAAGTTCTTAACCAGATTATTAAATTGTGATTGTGTCACCAACGTATTGAGTTTTGCGTAAGTGTATTCCATTTTTGTGAAGCAAAACAGCTAAAAGCCTCTTTCCCGTCTCAGTTTTGGTGCAGCTAGTCCTCAGCCTTATGCAGTCAAGTGATCTGGTATTAAATTTTACAGTATCAATGATTAACAAGCAGGTGAGGTATTGTGGCAATTTTTGAAATAGTCCCTTATAGATACATTTCATTACATTTCAGAAAAAGACCAACTATAACATGTATGAGTATTTGTAGTCAATTGTTTCTCTTTGCTAGTCCTTTAAAATCTCTGTATAGAAAGATTTGTCAAATCACAGTTTAAATGTTCCACTTGGATTAAATAAAACTTGAATAAATGGAAAAACAAACAATGCCTTTATGAACACGACTAAAGACTCTCCATGGCAACAGCAGATGGCTCAGCGACAATGGAGGAAGTTTTGAATGTCTGTACAGTTAAGACTGAGAATCAATGAGAACTGCAACACTCCAGTACAAGAAAAATCCAAATGATTTTAAGCTGTGGGTGATCCAGACATGTTTTCTCCAGGCATGTTGTGATTTCTAGGATCAATAAAAGTCGAATCGAATTAGCTTCAAAGATTATGAGAAATAACAATCAAAATCAAATTGCAATCAAAGGGTTGTTTTTTAAGGGGAAGATCTGCTGTTTTTGCTCATAGGAAAGTCAACAAGATTTAAACAACAAATCATGAAATGTAGTAAAAGTATAGTATTTTTATATTAAAATAAGTAAATACGTGAATTCAACAACATGTGGTTTTCGTTCTCAAGTGGATTATCCAGAGAAATTGTTTTGAGTTGCCAGATTGTACAACTTCTACATGTTTTTCTCCTCAATGTATGAGCTCATGACACGGCACCCCGATTTATTTTGTTATTGGCACCCCAGTTTATGTTTGTTGTATTTTTTTTCTCTTTAAATCAGTGGAAGAGCATGCTACTAATTGAATTTGCTTCAAAGATTATGAAAAAATACCACAAATCTAGATGAATAACTTGCTGAAAAAGTGAAGTTGTTGTGTGGTAATAGAAGCTGTATAGTGACAGTAGTCTAATATTATTAACTTATCTTTTGTTTATTAGCGGTAGTAACATAAAAGTCACTGTCAAGTCAATGATATGCAATGGGAGTTTATAAGGAGCAACAATGTGCAAGTAAAAGTTGTAGTAAGAATTTGAATATTTTTTACCGTGCAGTCAAAAGTACCATAATAATAGTAGCAATAATAGTAATCGTATTCAGTTATAAGTATAGTAAAGACATGAAGTTATTGTAGCAAGCATAATATGAATAAATCTGTTCCCAGCTTGCATAAACTGTATGATACATTGCGAGTATTCATATGTATTTTCAGACATGTACAAAGCTTACTGCTCTTTGTTCCGGTGGTCTGAGTAATTTGCCTTTACTTTACACTATAAGCGGAGAAACAAACTTTACTCATTGGAAAATAAAGACGGGTACCCCACCTTTAAGCATTTGATTGACTTCTCTGCTATACACAAAGCGAGAATTGGAGTCCTTGTGTCACTGCTGGTCTGATAGCTTACCTTGTACACGGAGAACGCAGTTTTCTGAGCACCTGCTACACTTGAGCTGGTCGGGTAATTTCCCTGGGTGTCATATGAAAACATTTTGGCCCAAACACTTCCATGTTCATGAATCTTGTGTGACCTGAAATGTACCTGTGCGCTCAGCTGTGACAGTGCAGGGCATTTTTCAAAGTGACTCTGAAAAATAAAAGCGCCTCCTGATGGCCGGAGGTGCCACAAACCTGGATTAATGTGAGCTATGTTTTTCTGGCTTTGAACTAAGATGACACCAGAGAAATGCCTGTGCTATTAACAGTGTGCAACTCAATGAGCGGTGTTATAGTGTCTGTAAATAGCTGAAGGTACTTGGTACTCAAAAAGATTGTTTTCCCAGATGTTTTAGTTGAGAATTGTTTTACGAGTATGATAATGCTGAAAATAAAGAACTAATTAGCAATGTCATGGCATGGGTAAAAGGGACATATTGTACAAAATCGACTTTTAAGAGCTTACACGGCTTCCCCTCACCATGAACTCACATAGTTGTATTTTGAGAGATTAATGCATTTGAGGTGCCATTGATTTCAAAATGTCCCTTACCTCCCACATGCCCACTGCTTTGAACTTTTTTCGATTTTCAATTTTTTTTTTTCGGTGGCTGAAAAATTATTTAAAAATCCATTGCTCCCTACTATGAACTGTAGCTATCTGTATATGGGGTATTACACTTCGTTATGACATTTACGTAATGGGGCAAGTGAATGTCAGGTCTGTAGTTCTGAACCAGAAGTTAATGGTCCATTTCTAAGTTGTTTTGGATCAATATTGTCTTTTAAAATGAACATTAAATGAAATGGAGTTAATACTGTCTCCGCTTTCTCAACCCCTCCCTTCCACAGTGTCTCTTGTTCATCTTTCAGCTTGAAGACCTCACCATCTAAAGAGAGGTGGGGTCCTGGATCGCCTGGACTAACCGCCTGAGACAGAGCCTCCATACTGAGTCTCTACCCAGCCTCATCAATAAATATCTTCATCGTATACCATTGTTGTGGCGTGGTCCTTGCTAGTGAATGTATTAATAATAAAATGTGAATCATATGTACCAGAAAAAGTGTATTTTTTTCTTGTAATACAAAGAGGTGTGAATTAAGCGTCTTGCATGTTTCCTGTCAAAAATAGAAGTATAAGTTTTGGAGTCTTGTAAGAAAACATTCCAGTTAGCGCGAGCCAAACAACAACTTAGCAAATATGGAATCGATTTGATGTCATTACTTTTTATTTACACTCCTGGTTTTATCCTGATTTGATCCAGGTTTATTTCCAGTATATAGTCCAAGTTTTGTTCCAGTTTGGATGTGGTGTTTGAATACAGTCTGACATGGAAAAAGTCAAAGCAATACACTAAATCTAACCTTAGTACGTCATATACAATGTTTATGATATAATGTTCACAACTCCTAACCCTAAAATCCATGTACATTCTCTACATATGTTTTATTCAATAACAAAACATCCCTTCGTAAAAGCATTTTGTTCTTTGTTCTTCCTTTGTTTTGCTTTCTTGTGCCTAATGGAAGCTTCCCTGTCTCTCTCCACCTGGGGAAATAAGTGCACTCTCACGGTTTCTGTGGGAATAATTACATGTGGAAGTATAAAGCCTTACTGTGTTATCCAGTGGTGTTTTTTGACTATAAAATAAGCCTTATGTATTTTGCCTCGTTTGCTGAAATGCTGGTTACTGTATAGCTCCACTGAGCCTGGATTTAGTGCGTTTTATGGGACCTTTATGTTCAGATCTAAATTCATTGTATAATTTAAGACATAGAAAGTAAGCATCTGAAAGGTTTGTTTAGTTCGGGCTAAAAATTTAAAAAAGATAGTTCACCATCAGAGCTTTTATTTCTTACACAAATCCAAAAAGCAACATAACATAAGAAATTTGGAAGTTTAAACATATTAAACAGGTTAAAACAGCTTCTAGAATAAAAATCCGTTTGCAGTGTCTGGAGTTTATTGCCTGGTTTTGGGCAGTGCACCGATCAATTCTTCAATGTGTCTTTTGTGCTCCTCAGTCAGTTTATCTTACCCCATTCACTGTGCAGAGATTAGCTTCAGTTGTTAAAATGACTATTGATGAAAGTGATTCTAGATAGCTTAAGGCTGGGAAAGGACTGCCATTAAACCTGACACAGTTGTTATTGCAATTTCTTTAATACAACTTGATGAGATTATTCAACGTGTGTGTCTGGATATTTAAAAGTGCACTATATAACTTTTCTTAAGCTTAACATCCCCATGGAGATGTTACGCTTTGTTCCACAGTATGGCATTAGATGTACTGTATGTACTGTAACTCCATGGAGACAAGCAAGTAACACCATCAGGCCAAGTTACATGTGAAATCTCTGGAGAGTCGGGCCCGAATGCATGTTTTTCAATATATTTTGAGGGATAAAAACACATAAATACGTGTGCGGTAGACATGTTTAATTTATTTTAATAGATTCTTTTTCCAGGCCAAGATTTAGTTTGTTTTGTTGTTGTTACCTGACAGTTTCGACTGCTCACTAGCTGTCTTCCTCAGAGTGGTCACATAATGTTCCTGTGTCGTGTCGGGTCAGCTGATTTAAACAGGTTTTGGCACTGTCTTTGTACCGGTAGAGGCAGGATGACAGAGCCATCTGCAGTCCAACTTCTTCAGGACAGAGTTAAAAAAAACCCTCGTCCCGGTTCAAGTCCCATGGGCATATTTCCGTATTTCAGTTGCCTCCTTAATCCAGCAACAATGTTTGTTGTCCTCTGTCCCAATGATGTTTGCTCCGTTCCAGTCCATAATGTGGTTCTGCAGTGGTCAGAAATGGCCGATTTGCATTGTTCCTGTTCTGCTTTGTGTTTTGTTGCTCAGCTGACTAGACATGTCACAGCAACATCACGTGACCACCCTGAGGAAGAGCGCTAATGAGCAGTCGAAACTGTCAGGTATGAAAACAAACTAAACCTTGGTCTGGAAAAATAATCTGTTAAAAATGAAAACAACTAAACCTTGGTCTGGAAAAATAATCTGTTAAAATAAATGAACGGAAGACCAGATGAACCTCATTTGACTAGATATGTTTAATGCCCTACTTTTGGAACATTCCAGGTAAAGCAATAACACTTTCACGGAGACACGCAGGTGGCAGACTCCCCACCAGAGAAGTTACATAGTGCACCTTTTAAGAGACCATCATGTTTTACTCACATAGGCTTGTTCTCTTTTATAACGAAGCAGTGTGTAATGAACAGAGCTGGAGTCAGGCATGAGTTGCATTGTGCTTATCAGTGACAGCGACAAAGAGCCCAAACATTGGAGAGCACTCATTCTACAAAATGAGAATAAGCCACAGAGAGAGGCCCTTTGAAGTGTAAAGAGTCAGAGGAGGACACAGAGGTATTTGGGGTTATTGGAGAAAGGAATGAGATGATGTAACACAAGGAGGAAGTGAGTTGGTGAAAAGGAAAGACAGATAATCAGGACGGCACTGATCAAAGTCTGATAGTTAAGTGAAAAGGCTTGTGACTGACGCTCACAGCCATAATTTAGGAATAAGAAAAACTTCTCTCATGTATTTTTGTATTTTCATCCAGAGAAGAGCCAAATGTCACAGAAACATTCATGAGATGACTGACGCAAAATCAATTCAGAGTTTGAATGTTAAATTATTTTATGCTTGCGGCTATCACCCCGTCTGCCCCTCTAAGATTTATTTTGTGACACAGACTAACCTTTACATTTAATGCTCCAATTATAAGTTTTGCTCAATTATCCAACAAATTATTATAAGGAACATGGTTATTTAATAAAATGCTTTCTATTTATCTGAAGACAGGTATTATTGTGCGTTACTATCAGGCTAATACAAATATCTTTGTTTCATATTCCAGCCAAGAAACAAGCTAAAGTCATTATGCCACTACACACACAGGTTGTACAATGGCATAGACCGGAATGACATCTAAAACCAACCTTATCAATGTGTTTTCGAGGACACAGGCAGAACATGCAAACTCCACACAAAAAAGAATCAAACTCAGGAGCTTCTTGTAGTGAGGCAAAAGTCTTAGCCAGTGGGCCAACCTGATCAATGTGTTTTCGAGAACACAGGTAGAACATGGAAACTCTGCACAAAAAGAAATCAAACTCAGGAGCTTTTTGCAGTGAAGCGAAAGTCTACCCTCACACATGCTCCCATTTACTCATCTACCCATCAAAGTCCAAATATGGTTGAAGATTTCCAAGAATGTTTTTCGTCAACAACACTGACTCTATCCGGCTGGCTATTAGTGATAATGCATGATACAGTTTAGTTGAGTACTTAAGTGACTAATGATGTCTAATGAATCAAAGTGTGAAATGACACTCATCACCAGCCCCTGTTTCTTACAACAAATCTGTGAATGAGTAATCCTATACACACCTATGTGAGACATACGCACATCCCTACAGTAAATCTGCCAACATCTTAGCAGCCCATTATAGCTCTATCCTGGGCTGCCTGCCACCTTAAGTGAAAAAACCGAGGTGCAAATGAGAACATGCCCCAGAGCAGGTGTAGAGAAGTAGTTAAGGAATACTCTGTTTGACCTGTGGTCCTGGGGGAGTGATGGTAGGTGGTATTTGTGAACCAGGGTGCATGGGTTGAGTCTAAGGTTGAAGTGCATTTCCGTAAGTCTTTCTGCTAACATCGCCACTCAAAATGCCAGCAAGAATGGAATATAAGCAGAGATGTCATCTGTAGCAACGCATTCCTTCTCTCTCTGTTGCTATATCTCTGTTTCTTCCTCTTTCTCTCTGCCCTTGAAAAATCTGCTTTCATTTGTGACAGAACCATACCTGCCTCGCGTCACTGTGCAAAATGAGATTTCTAGATAAGTATGCAGTTCATCAACATCAAGCTGCTAACATGTCCGAGGTTTACAAAAATTCAAAAAAGTGAATATTTTGAGGAAAATATTTAGACTTGGCAAAGATTGAAGACATCTGTTCAGCGCTGCCACATTGATGAATTGCTGGTGATAATTTGGGACTTTCAATGTTTTGACGATCTGAATTAAGGAGGATACAGCGCATTCATCACACAAGGTGACTTTGGCTATAGTGCGACTCTTTTATGTGAGCTGTCAGCCAGTGGACATATTACATTTGCCAGTGCCTTAATGTTTAATTGCTGCCTACCATATATGCAGTACTGGAATTACACTAGCTAAAGGCTATAATGTTGTGATGGGAAATAGTGAAAGTAAACAATGTAATTCAGAATGCAACAGGAAAGGACAGGAGTGCAAGGGCGGGGGGGATCTGCTGATGTCATAACGCCATCACGATAATCCTGGGTGGTCTGTTTTGAGGACCTCATATCATATCATTCACCATCTCTCTCCTATTTGACGGTTAAAAGTCTAAAACTGGGTTCATTGATTTTTGCACCAGAAATGATATGAAAAAGTTAACTTGCAAAAACATAAACGAATACTGTCTGAGGCTCTCTCTACATTATGCAAGGCAACTTCTCTGCAACAAAGCAAAAAGCGGGTCTAGTTCCATCAATACTTTGCAATTGTGTCAGTTCCCTCTACATTTCATCCAGGTCAGACGCTTGTTAGAGGAAAGCCTATTTATTCTGCAGTCAGGTGACCTCTTGCCAGTTTCACGCTGTGTAAATTGCTCACAGTTAGCACTAAAAACGTGGACGGTTTGGCGACAGGCACCGACCGAGCTGATGGCGTTCCAGCTATTCCCTTCCCAGCTGGAGCAGAAACACATGCACAAAGTCATGCTGCTCACAGAGTCGTCTGTAGCCTCGATTCAAATGTGACAATAAAGAAAAGTGTCACCAAACTCATCTCTGTCTCTGTCTTCAGCTCATCTCTCTATGGGAATATTATTTCTTATTATATCTGTGAACTGAGCCTGGACCATCTGCTTGAGGCCATCTGTGTAAGAGCCTGAGACAGAAAAGCAAATCCTATTTACATTCATACATACATTTACAATTATTCCCCAGTGTAATGTAATGAATTTTACTGCTTAATTCTAAAATGCCTATGTTTTCCCCATTAAGACTTGGTATTTAGCATATCTCGTTTCATTCAAGTCAAATTTATTTGGTAACGCTGGCGATTATTAGTTTCTGAATAATGAACACTGCTGACTTCTGTTTAACTTGTATTTTCATGTTTGGTATAAATAATTTTTTTTCAGTCATTAATTACACTTAAAGTTTCTTTATACTATTTAAAACTGGCTTTGTCTCGCAATGCATGGTGATCCAATTATATCTCTTGATCGTCTTCTTGCTCATCAGGCTTAGTAAATCATTATCCATTGATCCTTTTCCAACCTCTTGTGTCTCGAGTTTGTGACTGCAGTTTGTAGTTTCCCAAAGAACACAGTGTTATGTTTTTACTAGAGGTATGTTTGACTACAATTCCCCTGGTCTCATTAGCACAATAGAAAATATGCAGGTATAGAGCTTTTGTAAGTCTTTTTTGCAACTCCTATTGTTTATCTTACACATTAAACTCTTCCATTCATTTTAATCACATTACATTATTGCGTTGCATACAATTTGATGTAGAAAAATCATTTCCCCCAGGCTACACACCGCAGTGCTGTGGACCTGTTTTGTTACAAATCAGCATCTGTGTGGAGATTCGTTTTGGCATTTCTCAGCAGGCTCCATCACGCCCAGCTGTTTCATGTTTCAGACCAACGCAAACTTTGAACATTTCTGGCCCTTACAAAGTTTATATAATCTTTAAAAAACTGTACGGCTACTCTGCATTTTATCATGTGGGCTGGCGTATTCCTTTGGGCTGAAGCCAATAATGTCTGATGTTTATTTATAGCTTGCTTAATATTGTAAGGTGTAATCGCTCAGTTGGTGGTATTGAGTTATGTGTACACCAATGTCAGCTGGACTTGGCAGAAGAAAAGGCTAAGCTCTGGCAGTTTCCTCCAAGGGGCTGAGTCAAATGAGGTAGACGCTTCGCTGCTCAGGTCAAGCCTGGTCAGTCTGTTTGTGTTGCGTTGCTTTCATACATTGACTCCTGTTCGGGAATAGAGAAATGTTGTTCGTTTTTATGTGATTCAAACATTTACACTGTTGCAGCATTTTGATTTCAAAGGAAGCATTCACATGACCAAACATGACAGAAAACAGGCTCAAGACATTTGTGTCATAATAGATATTGCATTTGAGTTATTTGAGGATGAAGATGAGAGAAGAATGGCAAACGCTACAGGCAAAACTCATTATTTTAAATTTTAGGTTTTTTTTGTTGTTGTTTGGTTAGTTTGCTCTCTTAACATATAAGCGTTGACCTGGAAACAACAACATTGTCCAATCTACCTAAAGATGCTTTAATTTAATCAAGTTGCATCAGATTTACATGGTACCTTGACTGTAGCTTCAAAGGCTAGTTTACTCAAAGACTGAATAAGACTTCCAAAATATCTATTTTAACAGGTTATTTTGACCTCTATTTTTTTTTTATCTAATTTGTCAACAAAAATGGGTATGTAAAAGAAAACTTCAAGTGTAGGAGTGAAGACATTTCGCTGCTCATCCAAGCCGCTTCCTCAGTTCTGGTCAGATTGCTGGTGGACACTGCCTTATATCTGTCTGAAGGGAGGAGCTCACTACACTGAAACTAACCCACCTATTGTTTACAGTTTCTGTTTGTAGGCTAGATCTAATGAGCTACAATAAGTGTGAACTGTGCCTGAGTCGTACTTAGCATAATCATTCAGGCCCCTAATAGGTGCTCTCACACCTATTAGCATACTGGCTAACCCTTTTGTTTTCTTTGTTTTGATATGGTCTGAGGATGGAGTTATAAATAGGAGATAGATGATGTCTCAGGCTCTCATTCCTGTTCAAGAAAGGATTGTCTTTCCTAACAAAAATTGCTTCTTTAACTCCCCTCTCAAACAATGTATTTTCTTTGGCTAAGATCTGTACCTACAACTTTTTGTCCAGTTGACAGATTTGAATTTTTCTTTTACTATGGATCATACGTGGATGACTGACACATCCAAAAATGGTTAAGACATTTAAACCTGGCTCATTTTTCAGATATATATGCCTTAAATGAAAACATGAAAACTCTCCAGAGTCATATACGATACCAATGAAAGCGTTGTCCTTGCAAACCCAGATAATCATTTTAAAGAACAGGACAGAAGAACATTCTGCTTTGAAATGATCAATACATCTGTAACGTCTCTTTGGGGAAAACTGGTTCTATTTCAACAATTTGTACATTAAAAATAAGGTCTTAGATGGGAGGGAATCTTTGAGCATACTCAAAACACTCCAATGCATAATTTATTCTTACCCCACATTTGAAGATGAGGAGCTACTTATAGTCACAGCTGCCCAGCCTGACTAGGAATACACTGCCAATGTGTGTCAATTATTCTCACACACCACATGTTCATATAGGCTAGGTTGGTGAAATTTTATGCTCAAGGACACAACGGAGCTAGGATTGAGCCACCAGATTTGTTTGCGAGGGATCTATGCTGCCTATTGGATAATCAGCCCAAGTGAACATAGTGTATTGGACATTGACAGAGACCCCTTGTTTGTTTCAGCTGTTTTTGCACCACACATGTCATATCTGTGATGCCAGTGCCAGCAGCTGCTTTCGTTGGCGCCTTGTGAAGATGTAATCCCGGTTCGTGAATCCCAGCTCTCCTCAAGTAAACGTCTGAAGCTACACAACTCCATGGCAACACGCTTCAGAGGGGTCCAAAAGCAGCACCCACCCAACCTGTCCAACATCAGACAGCTTAGAGCGCACAAGAGTGTCTATAGATCACAACCGCAGTGTCCTGTGGTGCACAAGGTCAGTGTGGAACAGAATTTACTGACCGAGAAATGATGATTGTGTTCTAAAGCCTGTAATGCCAATATAATGGACAAATAGAAGGATTACACAATAATAGAGGTCCATACAGTCTCTAGCAGAGAAAGAACAAATATATATGGAGGTGGAAGAAAATTGTACTACAACTTAAAGACTCCTGTGTTAGTACAGCTACAGTAGTGATATGAATTCACAATTAACACTCCTGTAATGGTCATTTGAGTTGTAATATTTTATACTGCTTCTGTTAAGCATAACCACAAATCTCCAACATTCCATTTAAAATTTAATCCAATAAATAGTCAAATATGGTGTGGTTTTGAATTTTTTGCAAAAAGTAATGTTGTATTCAGTTGATACCATTGTCTTGCATATACCTCCTGTCTATATGCCTCACTTCCATGCTGGCTATTGATTATAACAGTTGAAGAGTTGAATTTATCTTTCTTTTAAAACCCATCGACAGGCAGACCTTGAAACAGCAGAGCACTTCAATTTAATTTACCAATCTCCAACTGTAACCAGCGTAATTTGATTCTCAACCTTATTTTTACAAGCACACAGAGGTTGCCATTTAAAATGTGTTCCATCTTGTTAGAGCTGCTTTTTTCATTGTGGCATATAAAATCAAATCATCCAAACAAACAAAATAAATGGACTGGGTTTTTTTTGTATGTGATTACTGGTAGACTACTGAATAGTTACTGTTCCACATCAGGAAGAAAAAAATTAAAATAAATTACAGTTACTTAACGTAACTATAGCTCAATGAGTGTGTGCGGGCCCACCTACAGGCTTCGTTATTGGTTATCTCTCTCTGGCGCCAAGCCAGCCACTGAGAAAGAGGAGAAAGTGAAGGACGGTATTGTGGGTCAGAGCGTCGCCACTCGTGCCCTAGACCAGGCCTGCAATGCTAACCCCAGGATGAAATCCTTCTGTGTCGGTTCTGGAGGCTGGAGTGGAATTGGGATCTGTTCGCAGCAGCAGCAAACAACCCCGGCAGCAGGTGCACTGGTTCAGGGAAAGATGCCCAGGAATCAGAAGCAGTAGAGATGGTGTCATCACAATGGCTGCAGAATATAAGGAAACCCAGTAGCTCCCATCATCTTCACCCCTCAGCCTTGTCCAAAGGAGTCGGAGTGGTGAGCGAGTCATCCCTGGCACCCACGCAGAGTGGGGATACAGGGCCCATAAAAGTAGTGCTGAGCCTCATGGAGCCACACTAAACAAACGAAACAGCGTTCATGCTGGAGCGGAGTGCTACAAGAGCGGCATGCCTGCCCAACAGCAGGAGATGACGAATTTCGGACAGCAGAATCTTCAGTCTTCTCTTGAGACAAATGTTCCAGGTGAGTAGAATTCTATGTCAGAGGAGCTGAGCTCGGAAACTTCTGAGAGGAGGAGTTATGTGGCTAGTGGTCTGGTATTTATAGGGCATGGGGTTCGCGGGCATGTGCCAGGCTGTGGGCACGATTGGCACGGTGACTGCTTTGATCTTTCTCAGAGGCCGGCTTGGCGCCAGAGAGAGGTAACCAATAGTGAAGCCCATTGGTGGGCGGATTGGTTTACAAAAGCTAAAGAAAACACAGATATGTACTATGAATGATAGATCAATGATCTTTTAGTTCAAGGTTAAAAAGAGATGGGACCACATTTTGGCCTATAACCTATATAGCCTTTAACTAAATGCATTCAAAACATTTCAAAACATAATGCTATTATTTAAACCTATGTCATTAATATGATATACTGTTTGCCCAGTATATTCTTCCCTGTTTCTCTCTAATGAAGCCACACAGTACATGTCAGAGATAACAACCTGACAAGAGCCGCTATAGTTCACTCCCTAAGCCCTGACACGCAGCATGTTTGGCCAGTTAGTCTATTTCCTGGTATAGAATCAGAACTAGACCATTTATGTTCAGCGTTTCATTATGAATATCCACACTGGCCAGACAAATTGTTGCATTGAAAGGCACTTACAATGGGATTCTCTCATCTATTTTTAAACCGGTCTGCTGGGCTACATTGTTGTGGGGTTGTGTATAGCAAAAGCCGCAGAAACATAAATTTGTATGTGCAGCTTCTTTCCCTTTGGCCTCCACCTGACATCATGAAATACCAGGCTGCTCACTTGACATTTAAACTGGCTGAAGTCTTCACAGTTAACCTGAATGCACTTTTGTTATTGAAAAGCTAATGAGCCACAATAAAAAGCTAAATGCTAATAGCCCAGAACAGCACACTATTGTCCTCGCAGTCAGTTTCTTTGCAACAAAAGGTGTTATCACAGTTTTGGGGATGTGTCCAACAACATAAGGTCACAAGCAGGTAGTTTTTGCATCAGAAAGTATATACCACGTGTGCCTTCCCAAATAATTATAAAGGGTTATGGAGGAACAAAGATGTACAGTAAATCCTACACTAAACACTAGGTATAAAAATAAACAATATTCAGACACATAGTATATAGTATCCTAATTACATAGTATCCTTAGGTAGGTTGTTACTTTGTGTCAGTACCAAGCTTGGTTAAATGGAGATGTATAATCCAAAAACATATGTCTCTACAGTGTTTATATATTTCACTCTAAAAGTCAAAACCAAAATTAAAGAAAGACAGTTTGTCCTCAGTCCCATGCAAATAATTCTCCAGCACAATCAAATTAAACGTGAGTTAAATGTGAAAAAGTTACTGCTTATTAAAACCTTTTTTTCTGTAATTGCAGGCTCTGAGTCTCTCCTTGTGCAGGCGAGCAGTGTGGAAATTAATACTTTCTCTGTGTTTCTGTGGCAGAGACGAACACAGACTCAACCATGCAAAGATAATCCAGCAATGCTATGATCAGACCTCAGTGAATCAAATGCATTTTTACTATTGAAAAAACATCAGCTGCGCTCTTAAAACAAATTGTGAATAGTCATATATTCAAACAAGAGGTCGGCTGTTTTTATTCATATGTACATTAAGAGACAAGCCATCTCCCAAACAGAGACGAGCTTGTCAGTTCCAATGAAGAGTGTTAATCCCTCTACAATGCAGTGCCTCCATCCTATTGAATTCTGACAGGATTTGAGAAGTGTAGTTGTGCAGGGCTGGACTGACAGGGGAAATTTTTGGCAAGGGCAATCCACCTGTACATTGTAGCTCAAACTGACTCACATCAAACAAGTAAATAAGACTAGAGCCATATGGGAAGTATATGGATGTTTATGTTAAGTAAAGGACCTAAAGGAATTGAATGAATGAAAAAAGCTACTTGGATGAAGGGTGAAATGTTCACTTAAAAACTTTGTCTGAATTAAAAATGGCTTCTGGATGGGAGCCGAAATGTGTTCATCGCAAAAACAATGTCCAGATGACCACTGTTGGCACTGTCTCTACTTTGCAGTTGACAGAATTCATACTTCTTGTGCTATGGAACTTACTGGACAACTGAAAGATTACACAGACATCTTGAAACATAATAGCATTAAGTGAAATTTATGTAACTTAAGCATGAAAGCTTGATTGCAACATCTGGGGGAAGAGATTTGTCCATACCATCTTCATCAAGTACAATTAAACACTTCCTTATTTTCTGTAAGTGCGATCATTTCACTTATACTACACTTTTATGTGCTGATTTTCCTATCTGCTCCTTTCATCAAGCCCACACACATTCAATGTATATTAAGCATACTGTAGGTGGGTGAGCATTATAGCAAAAAATGTAAACTGAAAGTTTTTGGTGCAGGGCTGTGCAGCACTTTAAAAGGTGCACTATGCTACTTCTCCATGGAGATGTTATTGATTTGACTAATTCCACAATGCGGCATTACTGTAAACATAGCTATCTCCATGGAGACCAGCAGGCAATGCCACGGGTAAAAACTGTGGAGAAGTGACCCCCCTCACGTTTTTCAAGGCAATAAAAATACCTGTATTATGATAAATGTAACATATAGATACATATAAAGTCATACTGTGGAATCTTCCAGGTTAAAGCAATAGCATCTGCATGGAGGTAATTGTGGCATACTGCAAGTAACTATGATTTGAATTTGCAATGTTGTTATTATCAGCTTGTTAATTAAACCTTGTGGTTGCCTCTATTTTGCAGATAATTGGTCTGAACTATGAATTAGCAAACCAACTTAAATCACCTTATAGGCTTACCATGACCTCCAGTTAGCCAGCCCTCTCATACCTGGAAATGTTCAACTCTTTACTATAATTATTGTAAACATAAATTTCCAAACATCTTAAAATCTCTTAAGTTTGCAGTAACTGACGCAAATGTGTAGGTGTCTTTTACTCATTGTACTCATGTCATTTTACATAAAGCCTCTTTCACTGTAACCTTTGAAGGATGATGTACTCCACAATACGCATGCTTATTACATAACCAGCATGATTCACACATACCCATAATGTACACTAGACCTTTTCTATTGTTGTCAATGCTATTTCATAAACGATCGCTGTTTCATGGCTTTAGAACTAGTGTCATCATTTGAGCTCCAATTAGATCATTCTTAATAAACTATCAACTATTTGTTCATTGTGAATCAAGTCTTTCTTAAGGCTAATTAGATGTAATTATGGTTAAAGTGTTAGCATTATTCAGCAGTACCTTAAACAGCCTGCACCAAAACCTATTCACCTCTTTAAAATAATGCACTTTGTTCTCACATCACACAGACAGCATTGTGGGACTTCAATCATACTTGTGTTGAGACAATGCATGTACAATTACTGCAATTATCCGAAGTTCTTAATAACAGAGCACAGAGTCTGACTACACAGGAGGTCCACACTGCACGTCAAACTCAGTGGTAAAAGACATGTAGAGATAGAGAGTAATGTATTCATCATGACAGACGAACGGTCACTGTGAAAAGATCATGTCTAAAGTGTGTAAAATTCAGTCCACATGAAGGCTGATGCTAAATATTGTGGTCACTTCCCCTGGCAGTCTATTTAAAAAAAGTCCTTATCCAATCACCAGGACACATATTATGCAAAATTGAGTTTTGAGCTTTAACCATGTTGTATTGTCAAAGTCTCAGAAAATGGTCTTATTGCATTTTGCATGGATTGTTGCGTCACAAGTAAAATATCCAGGCTTCTCTAATGCAGTTTTTAAGCCCATAAACCATCTCCAGACTCGTTCTGTGATCAATTTTTGTTCACAAAGAACACATATCTCTATTAGCATAGCATTCATGTGGCCTAAGGGCTTCATTTGTTTGTATTCCCATTGTTCATTCCCATTGCTGACAGCCTCATTGTGCCTCACTGAAAACAGAGGTGTAGTTTGTAAAGTATGTTTTTGAAATATAGCCATTATTTTAAGTTAGAAAATGGGAAATACTGATACCCAGGTGACTATGGTGACCATGACCCATGTTTAAAAGAGAATTAAAGCCACAAGAATGCATAATATGTGTATGTATCCATATATGAGTTCTTTATGGGCAAATCATCTATAGTCAGGTCAATTAGCTCAGGGTTACATTTAGACTAATTACAATCTTTATTGACTAGATGCTCCTCTCCAGATTCTACAAAACCAATTATTTCCTTATTTGATATCCTGCTATAATTATGCAAGTGATAGAACTGGTTTGCCTGCTGGTCACATTCGACCTGCCAGAGGAATCGGATCAATGCTAAATGTACCCAGGCCAACATGGGAAATGGCTGCCTTATCATAATAGTATGTTGATGAGTCTTTATTGGTGTTGCTGATATACGGTGAAAGGTATTCGTGAAGGGAATATTGACGATCATGTGACCAAGCTAGCATACAAGAATTAAATGGAATGAAAAAAATATTTTAAATGGATAAAAATTACTCATATGTATAAATTTTCTGTTGATGCAAACAGTATGATTTAAATTTTCCCAGGTTTAAGAAAGAATTAATAAAACAAGCTGCCCACTGGCCACCCCTTTGCTTTGACTAGACCAGTACAGCTAATATTTGACATAGCACGTAAAAATCAAAGCGGGCAGGAAAATCATTTTGTTGTCATTTTTAGGTGACCCAGCTTTTAGAACTTTTATTTTAAGGTCACACAGCTGTCAAAGAAAATGAGAAGGTGTAGAAAATACAAAATGGAACTATCAGCCTGATCGCCCTTGACACTTTGACAAGTATCCAGGCTCTACTTTGGTAAGTAGAGCCTGGTCTCTAAATCCTTATCAGTACTTGCTATGCTCATCATAACATTAGGTCTATATCTTCTGCTTGGCTCATGCTAAAGTTTGTCTTGCAGTATCAGTCAGAACTTGTATTGAGCGCAGTCAGCATTGCAAATTAAAAAGGATAAAGCTAATTAGATAAGCTGCTAATTAGCCCACTAAGTCTGGATATTAGTGCTAATCACTGCATCTAATGGCATTCAGCAAATGTACTTCTTTTAGATGCAAGAGTAGTCTACTGTATAAAACACATATTTACGTTATAAAGTTATGATTCTTTTTGATTTTTAAAGTAGATAGTAGATAATGACAGGATACACCTTGGACTGCACAAGCAATTACAGAAACAGCAAACAATCATTTTAAGAAAAAAACAGATCCACACTGCAGTTCTTAGCCCAGGCTGTCACCTGACCAACCACGTGACAGGAAAGCTTACAAATGCAAATAACAATTTAAACTTAAGATAGTTTGGAGTTCATCGAACAATTTCTAACTATCCTAACTATCTCAACAGGCGTGAAACTGAATCCTTCATGCCTGATGAAGGGCTTGGTCCCGAATGTCACATTGTGGTGCTATGAAAAAACCCCAAAACATAAATATATAAATAAACAAATACATAAATAAACAAATAAATAAATAAATGAAAATTGTGAGCTCCAAAGAACTGCGGTGTGGATCTGTATTTTCTTTTTACAATTTTTGTCTTTGGACCCACTACGCAGACACAACTTCTATGTCTCTATCTACCTCAACAATCATTGATTCCTACTGGGACTCACTTTTCACTACAGGTTGTTAAGGGAATATCTAATGTCAACATTTGCACAGGGTGGTAACACTAACCACTTTACCAAGATCGAACTTAACACACTATTGCACACATGAAAGCAGCTTGATTAATATGTATATTTTTCCAGTAACTATTTATTTCTGTTTGAGATACATCAATTTGGCAAATGATTGGAACATCCAACCCTTAAAAATGGACAGATGTGAAATTAATAAGTGATCTATTTTTTTTTTTTTTTTAAATATAGACGATAACAATAATACTCAAACTAATTTATGCCACTGACACAATGACCCTAAATCTTCAAAAAACTACTGTAAATGTGAAATGTTGCTAAAACATAAATAGCAGAATGAAACGCTTTCACAGTAACACAGTAGTTATTTTGAATTTATAATGAGTCATAGAAGTTATTTATTCAAACCTTTACATCTCAAATCCGATTGTATTGCCAAACATGAACCAAAAACTTTCCACTAGTACAAAGAAAACATACCCACGATAAATATTGACCCCCAAAAGTTATTGTTCTGTCTCTCACAATAAGTCGATATAGTAATGATCGTGACAGACCTACTCAACAGAGAAAAGATCAAAGGTTTACTGCTGAAACTTTATCTCTACTCAAGCATAGATTTCCCCTGGAGTACAGAGATGTAATTTCAAAGTAGATCCACTTTTCCTAATTCAATGACAAGCTGCAATGAGCAATTTAATCTATTTGCTGCAGGAAGACTGTGTGCCCAAGAGCTGAGTGAAGTCTGGCACCGACCTCCAGTGCTCGGATCCTGTCATAATGAAAACCTTCTCTGCGTTCAATGGCCGGAGTTACTAGCAGAGGGGCCAGGTGGTAGCAGGTAGTAGAATTAGGTAGTAGAATATAATTATAGCTTTCCATCTCTTCTCGCACCCTCTTTGTTATAGGTCCTCCATTAAAAAAACATCAGTGGGGATAGATGCCCTCATTTTAGCACTTAGGACAAGAGCCAAGAACAATGTGTTTTGTGGCTGCTGTTTTTCAGATAAATTATACAGGTCTATTTAAAGGTCCTATATTACTCAAAATTTACTCTTGTGAGGTTTTAGCCATGTTAGAATGTTGTTACTTCCTTAAAAATATACCTTGACTTGTGTTTTGTTTCATTCACGCATGAATACACTTGAGTAACCCTTTATCATTAGTCTGTCTGCATCTCCAAAACTCAAAATGCTCTGTTCCACCTTGTGATGTCATGTAGTGGTAGTTAACAGCTACCTTTTACTTTTGTTCTGTAGAGATGGGCAACTCCAGGGCTGAAATTATCCAAATAATTCTAGGTGTTTACTAGTTCAAAAGTACACTGAAGCACTTCCTGTATTACTATATGACATCACAAGGTGGAACAGAGTGTTTTCTGTTTGAGAGAAGAACTCAGCCTAAATATGCATTGTTTGTGTGTGTTAAACATGTGTGAATGAAACAAAACACAACTCCAGGTTTGTGTAAATAAAAAAACCACAACTCCAGGTGTGTTTTTGTTGTGGAAACAACATTATAACATAGATCAGAAAATAGTGTAAAATGGGCCCTTTAAGATGTAATTTATTTGCACTGTCAAGGACGAGATGCGTAACTGTTTTTCAAAGAGTGTTTTTCAAGAGTCACCGTTGTACTTAAGTAGATTTGTGCTTGTGAAGTTGATCTCTATCTTCCATAAGTGTGTTCTCTGTATTTTAGTGCGATACCTTAGCATGTTGCACTTTGTGATGGTGCTTTTAAGCTGTTTGGCTGCAGAGAGACAGGGTGAGCAGAAGCCAAAGCCGGGGCAAGCGGATGAAATATGCCCACTGGTTCGGATATCTAGAGCATTCAGGTGCTTAATACCAGTGTCATATTTGGACAGTAAAAAAAAAAAACATTTGTGACAATATTTTGGACACATTTCTGACATTGCGTTTGATAAATAAATACATAAATACATACATATATAAATAAATACATACATATAAATACTCTGGGCGTTTCATGAACCTAAAATTTGTCTAATTTTGGCACATTGGCCACTCTTTAAGTAACTGGTCTCTTTAAGTTATTCTGAACCAGGATTTTGGCTCAACATTGACAGGTTGCCTCAGTGGCACTGGATGGATGTTTTTAATGTAGGAGGAAAAATCCCTTTGGGGACCATGTGCATACCCTGCACAAATAACAGGCAACCCTCCATTTATCATGCTGAGTAATTAACTAGGGCTAAATTAATTAGTTATAATCTGCAAACATTTGCAATCCAAACATTTTTTGTTATGAATAGCTGTTCTATTTGCCTGGCCACCCAATACCACACGCTTTGACACTACTTTACAAAAACGGTATGTCGGGAACCGTATCCTGTCTCCTCAATTTCCAACATGGTCTGTTTGTGTCAAAACAAAGAAATAAAAAACAGAGAGAACACAAAGGACTGATTGGATTTTTGTGGAATCAACGAGTGAAGCACTAAAGTCCCCAGATTTTGTTTTGAGTATTATGAGGATATTCAAGAGGAGATGTCTTCAGCATTTGAGACAAAATACAAATTAGAGGCTGCGATTGGAACGGCCTAAAATTGGACACACTCTACATATAAACAGAAAGTATGAGAGGGTCCCTGTGTCTGTTAATTAATTACAATTTATTTTCAATCAGGTTACATAATGCATGATTTGGGTTGGTTGCCAGAGAAGGTTTCAGGGGGAGTTATCTGGGCACTGTAGAAATCAGCATGTTTCAGCTCCCCTCCAGAAATCATTTTCAATTTGATGGTACTAGTCTAAGACACAGGGATTTTATAATGTCCCCAAAAGGAGCAGTTGCATCAGTGCTAATATCTGAAGTTGTACATAAAGGTATAAGAGACGATTTTCAAAGCTGTTCCCTCTCCACTAATAATAGACCCTTCACCACCTGCACATTGGCTTCAACATAATCACAGAGTGGACAATAAACATATACTCTCTGTACCTGAGTCTGTGAGGTGAGGAGGTGGTATGCATTATAACATTACCGGACTCTGATCCAAAAGGTGTACCATTGCTTAAAAGAATTAACAACAGTACTGATTGTCTTGAAGGATCATAGATCGCATGGTATCAGGTGAAAGTTATTATTAGATTAAAAACTGCTCCTATAAAAAAAAAAAAAGAAACAAAAAAAAAAGTCCCTTGGCCAATGTCAAGAACTTTGTCACTTTTTTCATCTGGATTTCTGCGTGGGGCCATGTTTGAGATGCACTATACCTGTAATTGAATCAAATAAAAATCTAGAAATCGGAATACCATACTGTGAAACATTCCAGATAAAACAATCACATCTCCAATGAATGAATGCAATGAATCCTCCACCAGAAAAGTTACTTAGTGCACCTTTAACATAGATTTATATGACATGTAAGGATCTAATTATAAATACGTTTTCACATTACCTTTATTTTTCAAGTCTAAATATTATAGACTTGAAAAATGAGGGAGTAGTATTGAGTAGTACCAAAATAAACAGCCACGGAGGGGAGAGGAATTCCGTGTCCCATAGGACGGGGAACACTGGTGACCCCCGTTGGGAAATCTACAGAGCAGTCTCAACCCACACAATGGAGACAGATCAAAGTGTTTGTAGCTCCTCTGGATATGGGGAGTTGTCACAGAGACAGTTACTAGGACGAGGGCCAGCCCAACCTATAAGCAGACTAAGCAGCTGCTTAGGGCCCCCAAGAACATTTATATTTAAAATAATATAATATGTAAAGTTTTATTGGAAACAGGGCTTGTGTATTTACAGCAGCCTAAATATCCCTCTCAAACTATTACATTTGTTTTTTATCTATAGTAGCAAAATATCTGCTGCTGCCTACATTTGTTTTTGAGCTGGGCATAGGTGTGGGCAGCTATGTGTTTACACCGGTGCAAGGTGGCTGAGGCAGCTGTGGTACATTTGAATGTCTGTGTAATCCATGGATCTATGGTGTAATCCCTTAGTATTACATTTGAAGGCTGTTTTACAGGTTAGATTGAAAGTTAGTGAGATTAAGTTTATCTAAAGTCTTGGGCAATGCATCAAGAACACAAGAGGATGATTGTTTTGGGAAAGACGGTAAGAGGAATCGAAATAGCTTATTACTTAGTTATTACTCTGATGGACGTGACATGCCAGGATAAAACAGTGAAGCAGGACGTTTACATAATACTTATATATCTGGATATATCTAGAATATATATCTGAGCGACATGAACACAGCATGGTGAGTCAGCTTATTAAATTGTCTGCTTTTGATTGTTGGCTTTTTCTTTCACAATTAGCCATCAGCTAGGCTTCTGTGAATGTTTAGGCTACAGGTTGCTCCTGTTATCACATTAGTCTCGTTGATAAACCACTGTCACATTTGCTGGACGACTGAATGGACTGTGAACGAGTCGTGACTTGTGAATGCGTATTTATAGGCTAATTAATATGCGCATTTATGAGAATTGTATGCTAATTATGTATGCAAATTTACACTGCATTACTCAACTGCTGACTGTGGTCATAATATCGTCACCACATTTAGTCATTTTTTATCAGAGGTGGATAGTACACAGTTACTCCAGTAGGCCACATTTACTTGAGTAACCCTTTTTAAAATTAAATTGTAATAGTATTCTGATACGATACTTTTACTTGAGTAAAAGTTTTGGTTGAAGCACAACTTTGTACTTCTACGTGAGTAGCATTTTGCAGTGTACTGTTACTTGAGTACAACTTTTGGCTTTTGCCGTACCCATGCATTTTGTAATGTAAATATAAGGCCACAGTAGCCAACTGGAACTGGATCTTGTGGTTATAGTAGTTATGAAATTCTGGATGTTTTCAGTCTGATGTTGGTCATATAAATACAAATACAATTGGTCCAGGTGATGAGAGCATAGTCATAATGCTGTCAAGTGTGATCAAATGTGAATCACCAATAGCTGAGCCAGAGTACATCCACTGCCAGGGCCCCCAGAGGCAAATTCAGCTCAGGGCCCCTTGAAAGCTAGGGCCAGCCCTGACTCAGTGCACTTGAGCTGGGAGAGAAGTGAGTAGTTTGTCAGGCAGTTCTACCTTCTGTGCTTTTATGTTTAGACCTGCTTATGATAGCCTGCTTTTTGCTTTGTTCATATTAGGGTTGTCAAAACAACTGATATCCAGATACTAATCAATACTAAAAACAACAAATCAAAATCATTAGACCATTGATAAAGATTTCTACAAATACACTGGCATTTCACATGTAGAAATATGCCAAAATTATGGTAACTACTAACATGATAATTTAAAGGCGCACTATGCTACTTTTCTGGTGAGGGACACTTTTCTGGTTAGGTTTGTCACCTGCTTGTCTCCATGGATGCTTTGCTAGAATGTTCTACAGTATGGTATTAAAGTTATTTATCTTACATTGATTCATTGCTCAAAAACGCCTTGAAAATCATGCAGTTTACTTCTCCACACATTGATGTGTAACTTAGCATAGTGCATGCTTGTCTCTATGAAGACTGATAAGTCAAATGCCATACCTTGGAACATTACAGGCACAGGAGAAAGGCAGGTGGCAGACCCTCCAAAAAGTTGCATAGTGCACCTTTAATAATAATTCCAATTTATTTAATTTTTCTAATAATGAAACATGGGCTTTTTTGAACATTCAAAAATGCTTAACAATGCTAACAATTCAAAATGCTTTACAGAACCAATATTGTTCAATAGAGATGGGAGCAGGTACAACTATTATGCAGATTTTTTATTTGTGTGTGTGTGTGTGTGTGCGTGGTTTAGTGAGACAATAGACCTTTTCACAATGTAAATGAGCTAATTCATAATTTGCTTTGTGATATTTATTATAAAAATATGAAAATACAGGTTTGTCAAAAAATACCTTTTTCCTTTCTTTTTTCCCAACTGGACTTTGCAGTTTGTTGCATGTGGAGAGGCAGATGGTCAAAATATGCTCACAAATTAGAATTGATTTCCAACTCAATGCTATAACTGTAACTTTTTTGCATAGGGAGAATTTGAGGTTTTCCTGAAGCTAGAAACAGTTCCGCAGCCAGAGTGAACACCCACCTCCCCCTCACTACTCCTTAGTCATCTGTCATGATCCCAGCTCCTTACACATGTACCAGGCAACAGAGCAGAACTAATGGGAATCCATACATTTTTCTAAATTCAAACTAGAATCTACTTTGATAATGATCTTGTAATAATAATATCCTCAACAACACCATGCCTCGCACCACTGACTAACAGCTCAGGGCATAAAAGGAGATATTTTCTATTATATAAAGTGTTATGACGGTCTACTGTTCACTACTGTTCCCACACCCTCCATCGAACATTTGGTTTGAATTATGCGTGCTGCTCTTTATATGCAGTCGTGTGGGCGGTGAAATAGCAAATTTGTTTTGGAAATAATAGTCATTGGTCAAACTAAATAATTGTCTTAATTCTTCATTTCAGGTGTATAGCTGTCACAATACTGACAGTTGAAATGTAATTTTGATTTACAATTACACAGATCAGTGATATAGTTTTAGAAATTATAATTTAAACATGTATTTAAATGTGTGCTGCGTAACTTTTCTGGTTGATGGTATGCCACCTGCTTGCCTCCATGAAAACGTTATTACTTTGCTCAAAATGTTCCACAGTATGGCATTAAAATTGTCTATATTGATAGAGACAAGCAGGTGGCACAACCAGATTAAGTCTCAGGTCAAATTTGTGAAGAGGCGAACCCACTCTCAATATAAATGCATATTTTCAAGGCCAATAAAAAAAAGAAAGTAATTCTAAACAGACACATTTAATGCCATACTGCGAAACATTCCAGGCCAAGCAATACAATACAATACCCTTGCTCAGAAAAGTTATGCAGTGCACCGTTAACATGTGGTCATAAAGTTCGTAAAGATCAAGACCATTCTAAAACTATTAAGGAAAGGTCCAACTATGTCTTTTTTTAAACCATTTATTTTTTCCAGTTTGATACTCGTTTCAAGTATCAATTAGTATCTGGGTATATCTTTGACAACCCTAGTATACAGCAATTAAACCAATGTAAACGCTGTAGGTGTGATGCTTTCACTATAACTATCGCCGTGACAGACACATGCTGATTATTGAAATAAGCGTCAGTCTCAAATGTGCTGTGACTCACGGGAGGATGGCATCTCTGCAGGGGTGTCGTTACAACTTAAGCATCGTATACTGCTCCGTGATATGTTTCAGCCCACACAATCAGAAATGGCCCTGGTTTAACGATGCATCTCTATCGCTATACTTCGGCTTCTTGGGTAATTACCTCCTTTGGCATGGTTTATACAAGACAAAAGCCTGTCAGATGCAGGGCTGACACATGGACAGGCTGAACAATGATATGCTGCAATCAAACAAATCATATAGGGTCAATTATTAACTATAGATGGTGATGCGCATACAGATATTTCTTGCTGGTGCTAGACAACTGGAATAAACCTTGGAGTACTTTTGTGGTTAGGTCTGCTACTTGCTTGTCTCCATGGAGATGTTATTGGTTTGCCTAGAATGTTCTACAGTATGGCATTAAAGTTATCTCTCTTCCATTGATTCATTGGTCAAAAATGCCTTGAAAAACATGCAGTTTACTTCTCCACACATTGAGGTGTAATTTAGCTTAGTGGTGCAACATGCTTGTTTCTATGAAGATTGATAAGCTGAATGCCATACTGTGGAACATTCCAGGCAAAGCAATAACATCTCCAAGGAGACTTCATATATGACACCTATATGACAAACAATCATATAGAGTCAATTTATTAACTATAGCTGGTGATGCACATACATATATTTCTTGACTGTGCTAGAAGGCTAGACAAACCCTGGAGCACAGATACACATAGTATTTAACTCTCAAACATTGGCTGCGATCACATACACACTCAAAATCCCAATATTTTCAGATTTCTGGAGTTGTCCGATTATTAAAATGACTGAACATCTATTGTGAGTAATCTGATTTCTTTCTGATCATCTCAGATTACACATCAGATATTGTGGTTTGCATGTTATTTTAATAATCTGACGACTCCAGAAATTGTACATGTTTGTTAGTTTGTAGTTAATAGTGTAATTACTGGGTCTATTTACGTGAAACTCAGATGTCGATTTTCCATTTGCAGATTTCACTCCAAAAATAGCTTCTCAACCATTTTGTTTTAGAGGCATGTATCCCTTCAAATAAAGTTTTTAATTCTAGAAAGTGAGTCTAGTGTCTGCCAAATTTTGGACAAACACGCACTGGATTATGGGTTTGTCATTTTATTAATCCTTTCAAATCCAAACAACAGCCTTAAATATTTTTCTGCTGAATTAAAAGTACTATAACAATGTTCTCCTTGATTTCTACATAAAATATAAAAGTTGTTGTATTACACCACTGACAGCTATTTTTGAAATATCATCAAGTCTGCAGAAAACCCATTATATTTTCTTATTGTATTTTTTCGACTGGAAATAGCTCACTGACATTGCATTAGTTGTATTGGACACTCATATTAAGCTGGCTCTAACAGTTATTATAATCTACCGTTACCTTAAATAGCCCTTCCTCTGCCACGTAACTACCAGTTTAAATCCATGCTGATGTTAAACTGCTGCACAACGCCAATACAATGCGAGTCCACCAAACAACACTGAATAAAACATTAGCTCCACAGAGAAAGGCCATCCGATGTAACCCACCATTTCCCTGACTTATTTTGAAACTATCTTAGTCAAATGCATTGACAATCCACAATGCAGCACACTACTTTGCGTGGCCAATCTGTTGACCTTGTTATATAATTTGCACGACAACATAGAAGTGAATAAAACAGGGATTGCAGCCGTGGGAGTACAGGCGTCAAATAATTGGCAGCTTTGCAGGCGTTATACATCTTTGAAAGTTTGGCTTGGATATAATTTAAAGGGGACATTATGTAAGTAAAAGTAGCACTTATGAAGTTTTAACCATGTTATAATGATGTTCCCTCATCATTAGGTCACTCAAAGTTGTTTTTTGATTGATCCATGTTTGAGTGATCCTGTATTGTCCTGCATACAAAGCCTGACTGCTCAGAGCATGTCTGTTTTCACCTACCCCCTATCTCCGCCCACTGCTCTGTATTTACTGTTCATTCAACGAGGAGGTTGAATGAATAGTAAGTTCATTGGTTGAGCGGTCAGATCCACTGACCCACAGGCTGATGGTGTGATTCTAGCTCCCGCAAGATGAATGCTGTCATTGTGTCCTTGGGCAAGATACTTAACTCACCTCGCCCCCAGTGTCTGCGTACACTGGTGTATGAATGTGTGTGTGAATGAGCGAGCGGTTCCTTGATGTTAAGCGCTTTGAGTGCCTTGAAGGTGGAAAAGCACTATATAAAAATGTGATAATTTATCATTTAAGATGTGGTGCCAAACTGTTCTGTACATTTGAACAGTAAATTGACCCATTTCTATTATTAAGCTGTATTAGATTTAAATGAATTTGAATTGAAAATTGACGTTTACAATGAACAAAAAGTAAAATAATCACCCGTATTATAGTTTAATACAGAGTAATAGATATAATAGTCTTCTTGAAATAACAGTAAACACACAAAATACTTAGAAGTGAGCGATCAGTGCAACAAATGTATGCCTAATCACTGCGTAACGTGTATGGATCATTAATCTTTAAGATAAAGCATAGCAAAATCTAAAAAGCAATTTGGCTGAGTGCAATAAAGAGCCAGACATAAGGCAAATTGTGATCACAGTGTACTCATTTTGCCGCTTAATCTTCAAAAGTGACAAGCTAAGAAACATTAGTCATTGCTTAACGGCCTGACTAATTTCCCAATTAGGAGAGACTAATTATGTGACTTTGCTGCAGAACGCCTGTACAGCGCTAGGGAAGCCACGGAGATTGCGCAGGGATTATTGGAATGAGAAATGATGGATGAAATGTGTCTGCCAAGAGCAAAACTGCAGCTAAATAGTAATTCAATAGCCTCTTTCAAGTTTCGTTCGTGGTGCCTCGATAAAGTGGGTAAATTCGGCATCGGACTGGAGTCCAACAGTGCCCCGGCATACTTCCTGTAGCAGCAGTCTTTTCAACCCGGCCTGGACTCTGCCTCTGCCATCATCATTTTAACAGCTGCAAGTCTCAAAGGCTGCAAATGAGCGCTATGTTCTGAACTGAATCGGCCAGTTGTTTTTTGAAGGCGAAGTTGGACCAATATCGATGTAGTCAGTCAGAATTCATAAACTTTTACTTTAGATGAGATACTACCAGCGGTGGAAAGAGCACTGCAAAACTGTATAAGTATAGCAACATGGCCAAAGGTGTACTCAGTTACAAGCAAAAGCACTGGTTGAAAACTTCAAAGTTTGCATGAAAAATATACTTGTTACATTTTAATGCAATTTTAGTCGCATTTTAGGTCAGCCTTTTATACAAAAATTGATTTATTTAACTGTTACCTGTTAACATTGTCTGTGTAATCCTTCAGTCATCCAGGTATGATCCATAATAAACGAAAAAATTTCAAATCTGTCAACTAGACTACAACTTTTTATCCAGTTGACAGATTTTAATTTGTTTCTTTTACATTCAATAACGTTGTTTAAATCACAATCCAAATATTCTCTGGGTTCTGGCCAGTCAGAGCAGGTGCAATTATGTGTGTATCATCGAGCAGATGCAACTGTGAGACAGCGTGAATTGGGAGAAATGGGACGTGAATCAGTAACTCTTATGATTTTAAATATAACTAAATGCAGTTACAATGCATGGCTGAAATTACACTTTAAATCTACTAAAAACTACAATTACCCAAAAGATCTACTCAAGTACAGTAATGTGAGTATTTGTAATTAGTTACTTTCCACCCCTGGGTAAATGGGTTCAATAGGAAGGAACTTCTGATGAGGGTGTACTGGCAGAAATTTTAAAAATGGCATAAATTTGCATCTAATTTGAATCGAGACAAAAGATTTTCTCAAGTCAGGCTGATGCATAAAATTAACCAGGAAGACTGTGTTTCCCAGAGTGTGCCATTGCTGCCAGCCAATCACAGCCTGTTACTCCTGTCTATCAATCACTCGCCTTCAAGACACTCATTTGGATTCACTGACGCAGGTGACAGCATTAAGGCACATTACAGCAGGTCTGTGGAGAGGAAACCCTCTCTAAGCAAGATTGGATGTTTTTTGAGCCGTAAGCCACAAAATTCATTGAATAAATGGAACATAGAGAAGTATAATGCCTTACTTTAAAGCTCCTTTAAAGTTTTATTTTTTTAGTTCTTGAAATATTTAAAGAGCCCATATTACATTATTTTCTGATCTGTTATAATGTTGTTTCCTCATCACAAACATACCTGGAGTTGTGTTTTGTTTCATTAACACGTTTAACGCACAAACCCTGCATATTTAGGCCGCATTCTTGTCTCAAACAGAAAACACTCTGTTGCACCTTGTGATGTCATGTGCTAATACAGAAAATGCTCCACTGTGTTTCTAAACTCCACCTTCACTAGAATCATTTGCAGGATTTCAGATCTGGAATTACAATCTCAACTGACGGTAGCTGTTAACTTGAAAACTACTGCTTCATGACATCACAAGGTGGTACGGAGCATTTTCAGCTTTGGAGATGCAGAGAGACTAATAATAAAGGTTTACTCAGACATGTGTGAACGAAACAAACACAACTCCTGGTATGTTTATTATGAGGAAACAGCATTACAACATGACTTAAAGGTCACAAAATTCAATTTTGCGTAATATAGGATCTTTAAATATTGCCTGAAACTATGCATGTAAAAACTAGAAGATTTAAAATGTTTACTTAAGCTTTTGTGCACAATAGTTTCCTGCCTCATTGTAAGAATTGGATCAGTCCACGCAACATTTGTCCTGTGTGGATTAAGCAATTCCCTTGGTTAAGGTTCTCTTGGGGATCAGGTTAAAATAAAGTAGACGCTTGCTTTCATCAGTGTTACCTGTCTTGCCGTATTATCAAGGGCTAATCCAAGTACGGGACAAATCAATGCATAAACAAGAGACAAAATGATGGCTGGCACTGACAGGTCTTGCATTTCCAATCCCAATCACAGCTCCCTTGTACTATCACAGGTTCAGTTAGAAATTTATGAGGTGGTTGTCTTCAGGGAGGGCATCCAGTGCAAAATCCAAGCCAAAATGATTGTGCAAATGATTGAGCATGAAATGGTAGATATTAGATCTGAATTTCCCTGAAGAGAAACAAAAAATCTGAAGAATATTGATCACAGCCAAGCTTGGTACTGAAGTATATTGACATTATGAATCAACATGTTGTGCAAGGCTAAATATTAACTTGTTTACTCACTAGTCACGGTTGCTAGTATTTTTAAAGGTCCTATTACTCAAAATTGACTCTTGTGAGCATTAAGCCATGTTAGAATGTTTTCCCTCCTCAAAAACATACCTGGAGTTATTTTTCGTTTCATTCACACGTTTGAGTAATCCTGCATTATCAGTATGTCTACATCTCCAAAATGCTCTGTTCCACCTTGTGATGTCATGCAGTGGTAGTTTTCAAGTTAACAGTTACCTTTTACTTTTAGTTCAGTGCAGATGGGCAATTCAGAGAGTTTTCTGTTTGAGAGAAAAACTCAGCCTAAATAAGCAGGGTTTGTGTGTTAAATGTGTGAATGAAATAAAACACACAACTCCAGGTATGAAACAACATTATAACATAGATCAGAAAATAGTGTAATATGGGCCCTTTAGCCAGCCAAAACAACTGTGTTGTGGTATATAATTTTGAATTAGAATATACACTTTTGGCTTTAGGCAAAAAATCGTGTTAAAAATGATCCTATATCTGGATAGGGATCATAGCTATGTAAAAATATGGCTTATATAATGGTAGAAGTACAGTTTAAAAGGGCGATTTAATGCAACTGTACTGTAGTCGCTAAGGGCAGCCTGTTTTAGTTCAAATCTACCAGTGTTTGCCTATATGTTATATTACGTTTGTTTCATTTTCATTTATCTTTATTTATACAAGGAGGGCCCAATGAGAACACTCAGACTCTCCTTTTCATGAGCAAATACAGAAAAATCCAAACAAAAACTAACAAAACAAATAACTGCATAGGTCCATTTAAAAGATTAAAAACAGGTGCAGGTGTGAATATAAATGTTTATCACCACATTATTAAATTGCATTAGTGACACCATGTATCCAGTTTTGCATGTCATTAAAATGTATTCCATTTTTGGGAAGCAAATTAACCAAAAGCTATAGCCATTCCAGTTCTAGAGTGGTGTTTTTAGATGAGCCATGAGATATATTAAAAGTTCCCGTATCAAAGTTCAATGAGCAAGTGAGACATTCAGGCAGCCCTCCCTTATAAATAAATCTTATACAGTTTAGTTCTCTTCTGACAGATAGTGATGGCCAACCTACTTTTTCACAGAGTATAGTGATGGGTTATGAAACGAAGGGCTGAGTGAAA
>KN473648.1:73882-97833 GCA_000787095.1 Periophthalmodon schlosseri
ACCAGACCCACTTCTAATTGAACACTTCTTGGCATGTTTGATTTTTACAGCCACAAATAGGTACAGTGGTGTTCCATGAACAGCCTATTCTAGGAAAAGATATTATATTGGCATTGGATTGTATTAGTATTATGTTATAATAGTATTGTGAGATTTAAAATGTGATTCAGGGCTGCTGAGTTTAACCTCACCATTCGTAAAGAACAAATAGATAATGGAAACTGACTATGGAATGAGCTAAGCGTACATATATACATGTGGATGTCAGTTCATTATTTCCACATATCAAGTGTAGCCCTCTGAATAGTTCTATCAATCTTGCTGAAAGAGATTGGAACCAATGATCGGAACATTCACACTAATACTTCACGCTGATTGGTCGAAGCGTCACAACAGCGGAACAAGCCAAAAAATCAAACTTTTGTTAAATCCAGTTTGGAGAAAAGCACGCTTACCCATCCACAAATGCACAAAGTCCATAATGTACATAATCCTTTACTTTGTAGTTACTTTACATATTAGTGATGGGTGACGCCAGTGATATTAGTTTCGATCCAATACCAAACAATACTATGGCAAGTATCACGCTTTTTTTGTATTAAACCCCTGTACTATAATGAAGTTTATATTGGTGTATTGAGGCTATCATTATTTTTGCTCCACCCCAGCTTGAACTGATTTACAATACTATACAATACAATACTAAAAAATAAATAAAAGTCAATAGGCTAAATAAATATTAATTACACAGATTTTACAGATTTACATACCAGGGGTTCCGTTACTATGGCGTTGCTGCCAGAAGACCAGCAGTGACCTCATGTTCTGACGTCACCCTGGTTCAGTTGCATGTGTGTGACAGATATTTCAGAGCTCAGACTCAACAGATAGCAGAGAAAGCAGATACAATGGAGCACGTGGACAAGATGCCATTAGCGCTCCAGTGGAGAGCTCAGAAAGCTTTGGACCCAAAACCCTACTCTAAACCACCAATGAAAAGTAATTTAAACAGGAGGGCTCCCAGTGCAGTGCCAACCTCTGTCCCACTTGCCAAGCTTGTGAAAAACAACATGGCAAAGATGATAAGGGAGATCATATCTGGAATGGGTCGCCTGACAATTTCTGAAGGCGCCAGTCTCCAAAATAACAAGATTTACTGGTCTAAACTGAGCTATCCAGAGATGAAGAGGAGGGCCACCAGTGCCCAGTAGCACAACCCCATCATCCAGGCTTTGGTCCAAAAAGGATACTTCAAAAAACACCAAAAACCCAGTCAACCCTGGAAGAAAAACTCAAAGAATGTGTGGAAGAAGGACTTGGTAAACCACTACAAGAGACAGCCAGTCCCTCACAAGAAGGTCCAGAAGAAGAGGCCAGTTCAGACCAAACAGCAGGAGTTGGTTATTAAAGTCAACATCCAGAACACCCAGGACAGGGTGATTGTGATTCAGCCCACCTGGACACCAGTGTATCAAGGTGCTAACCAGTGTGCTGCTAATCAAAGTGCTGCTAACCAATGTGCTGCTAACCATGGTGCTGCTAACCAACATGCTGCTAGCCAAGGTGCTTACAAAGGCCCCTATCAATGTCCCAGAGAGACTGAGAAGTGGAAGACCAGGAGGGGGCAGTACATGGACAAACCCTTTACGAAGCACCACAATAAGGAGCAGAGGGGAATGTACCAACCCAGCTACAGACAGGACAAAAGAACAGGAAAAGCTGGAGGCAGTCTTTCAGGCCTATGAACTATTAACTCAACTAACTCTTCACTAATGCACAGTTCAAATGAAAATAAAAAAACTGCAACTGCAAAAATGAAATCAGTGTGTATCTGTTTTAATGAGCAATACAAGTGATAACATTTTTATGAAAGTACAGTTTATCATGTACCATGTATATCCAGGTGGGTTTATTGTAGATTTGTCAATTCAAAAAGGACCAAACTTATCTACTGTTTAAAATTCTGTCTGGATGCACTGTCATCTTAACCCACTGTTAATTGGTAATGTACTTACAAAAGCACCTGGTACTACCATGCATAGCAACTATCTTTTCACATGGAATATTAGTGATGGCACGTGTGGTCAGGGTAATCACGTTTTCTTTATGTTTCTTAATTACTGTGGGGCAGTTATCTTTATAAAATAAATAATAAAATGAACCTTAGTGAGGAGGACCAGAGTCAAGCCAAGGACACACAGTGGTAGCTGGAGATATGTGGGGCAGAGTGCAACACACATGTGACATTTGAACTGCTCGCCAAAGTGGACTTAACACGAGTCTAAATTAATTTCATTTCCTGATTGGTCTTTTTACAATTTTCAAACATTAGCAGTCACATACTCCTTGAATATTAATTTATGCTCATACAACAGTGCTGGTTCCGCATCACTTCCGAACTCTAAGTGGGAATATTAATACCAGGCTCAAATGGTTGACTGTGGTATTTATATTCAGGACACCTCTGTGACAGGCTGCTTACTCCTGTTTATATTGTGCTCCACACACCTCTCTCTTATTTATATTGCCTTCCAGTTCAGTGCTACTATGCTTTTCCCCAGGAGATCACAACTCAACAAGCACAAGACTATGAAAGATTGTCAACTGACTTACCTATTCTTACTCAAAAGGAATATCTAGACAAGTGAGTCAATATAAATCCATACCAATTCATGTAGAATGTTTCCAAATTAATGAAATGAAAATACAAGGACTTACCCAAAGTGCTGCAAAAGCAATGAACATAAAATACCCAGACGGACCAGCTGTAATTCAGGGTTAAATACATCAGAGATATACTATGCAAATCAACTCTTTTAATTGTTTTGCCTTCTCATTAAGCTATTAGAAGTTGTCATAGTGATTCAAGCATGTTTGAGTACTTTTTATTCTCCTGCAGTCAGGAATTCCAGTTTTCCCCTACACCTCATACTTGCCCAGTGCTACGCTTACTTTGTTCTCCCATTTTTTTCTTAATCATTGGTAGATATAGGATTCAGCAGCGTTGCATAGCCATTTTGCTCAAGCAGCACGGTACTTTGCTGTGGTGACGTTTAGAGTTAACGTAAAGATGCAGGCAGAAAGCCCACAGAATTACTTCTATCATTATGTGGCTTTGGATCAATTTTGCCTTTTAAAATGTCATTATAACTAAAAGCAGAAGGCAATTTTATGTCTACACCAGATTCGCTACAGTGATTTACAGGCACATGTTAGTGACGACTTTAAAGCTGAAATTCTCCTTTGACAGTGGCAATCACAATGGACTAAAATCAATTGTCTCCTTCACTGACATTTGGTTGGAGTTTGTATCTCAAATTATTATACAATTCTCTCAGTTTCCGGGATCATTTTTCTTGTTTATTTGATGGGCACAGATTTTCTTTTGAGAGTAATCCAATGCTGATATGAGTCCTCCTTCGAATTCTTCTTCTTAAGCACAAACAAATAAAATCATAAATATATGAATTGCCAGTTTATGCTTCTAGCGATAGACTGGGGGGAGTATTTAAAACCTGTCTAAATCGGCACATGACCTTAATAGTTGCACCTCAGTGACTCTGGAGGACAGGGCCAAATGGAAAACTGTGAGGCTGACAAATCCTCTGCAGAGAAATATATTTTACATATAAAGCTATGAACTGCAGATATTAAACATAAACTGACTTGAATGTTAATGTCAAATCTGAATCTCAACCGTCATGGTATTTTAAACGGACTGTATTATGGATTACATTACACTATAAGTTTCTCTGAGTCAAATGAGACAAGGACACAGCTCAATAGTTTCGATTGGGTCCCACACTTTAGCTATGGGGCGACAGTAGCGCAGTTGGTGTATGTTGGAGTATGTGTCCACTGATCCAAAGGTTGGCAATTCAAATCCCACTCTCGAAACATTACTGGTAGAGCAGCCAGATCCACTGACCCACAGGTTCAATTAAAGCTCCCACATATGAATACTGATGTTGTGTCCTTGGGCAAAACACTTCACCCACCTCACCTCCAGTGTCTGTATGAATGGGTGAGTGGTTCCCTGTTGTAAAGCAGTTTGAGTGCCTCATAGGCGCTATGAAAATATGTGACCATTTACTATGTTACCATTTGGCCTTGTTTCTTTATTATATTATTATACAGCTGCTACAGACACTGGTGGTGAAAAATGTTAAGGCTATTTTTCCCCTGTGTGAAAGTTATGTGTTTGACCCATCCTTCCATTTTGCGAGGGCCACCTGTCAGGAGCAGTGGGTTCGGGACGCATTTTAAGTCATCTAGATATCTTATAGTCAATAGAAAAGCATTTTATCAGTTATCAATTCAAGTATAAATTTAAGTTGGTGGGCAGCACTCACTGAATCAATCCATTGAATAAATCAATTAATTGCAGTTAACGATTATAAAAAATAACACAAACAAGAATCAAACAATGATTTATACTAACTTTAAAGTGTGTAACATTTTGTGTGTTTGTCTTACGTGAGGGAAAAAGTTAGTTGTGGTTTGGAACTTTGTTCTCGTAGAATACTTTCATTACAGCCTATTGATACTTTGCTGGGGGTGTTCTATGGTGGAATGTTCAGCAGTTACCATGGAGACACAGTGCTCACATTAGCAAACACACTGTCAAAAAGTTTTAAGATAGTCTGGCAACTCAAGAAAAAATACAGAATGGATTTAAACAACTTTCAGGAGCCAGTGATCAATTTGAGCGTTCACCTCAAAAAAGGTGAGAGTGACTAACTGAAAAACTGTTGGTTAATGTTAAATAGTCTGTGACTGTAATTTTCTGTGTGAAAGACCTCTCTTTTTGGTCAGATTATGTCAAAACAAAGCTCAGATTAAAGCCTGACTGGAGTAACAAAGCTTCAGTCAGAGAATTGCCTACAGTTAGTATCACACCCCCAGGGTATGTTGATGACATCAGCTACAAAAATTACCATAATTGTGGTACACAGTACATCTCCTGCATGCTTTCATTTCATCTGCTCTTTAAAGGGGCACTACGATTAAGATTTTAGGTGGAGGGTATGAATGTTCCATAAAGTCTTTATGGAGACAAGCAGGTGATCACCATCAAACTGTGTATTTAGTTTAATGCCATACTGTGGAACCTTTCAGGCAAACCAATTACATTTTTAGGAGACAAGCAGGTGACAATCCCTCCTCCAGAAAACCAGTGTACCTTTAAGTTCTGATAGAAGTTGCTGCACCAAATGATTCCTTGTCTTTTCAAGTGAATAACAGTCCACAAGTAGCAGACTGGTTGTACAAGTTGAAGTTACTGAATGAAAAGTCTTGTTCTCAGAAACCTAAGATTAGCCTTGAAAACAAGTTTGTAGTTTCTCCCTGTTTTATGCCTCTGGCTTTTAACAAGGCTCTGGCAGATATCTCCTGCTCTGCTTTTCACTCAAATGTCAAAAAGGACAAGAGCTTCAATCAAATTCTGACTGCATACATTTTACTTACACTCCCCGAAGATCAAAACACGTATTGCCAGGCTTGCCCGTGAGTGTTGACAACTGTAGAAATAACACAATAAATCAGCTTGGCAATCTTAAGAAGCCCATAGCCAGTCATAACCAATGTTTGATTTTCACCAATCCATGACAGATGCGTATTCAAATTAGTGTCAACACAAGTGCCTCAAAGTATGTGAGTGACTGACTGCTTTTATTGTTTTTCATGGATCTTTGAGAACATATGACCAAGATTGCAAACTAGCTTCCTCAAATTGTTTTGACTGGTTTGTGTGTCATGTGGAAGCTCATACAAAAACAAACAAAGCTAGAAGATATAAATTATTCAAAATGCTGCCATCTAGAATCACTCAAGTCAGCCCACAGAAGTAAAAGTCTTCAAAAAACTACTTTATTTTCTTACTGTATTTTGGTTGTAGTATTGTCGTATGTTTTTATGTCAGATGCCCTTCCTCATGGGACATTAAGACTGTGGACTAAAGGAGTGTGACGTCACCCATAGCGTTCGGCTCCAGTCAAATGAAGCTCATCGAAGTTCATTTGACTGGTTAGGTTTGACTGGTTAGGTTTTCACATTTACTTTTTTATGGGCCAATTCGGAGCCGAGTTCCATATTTGGAATTCTGACCGCGAGTATCATAGCAACCAAAGAGGCAATCTGGAGCAAAGCAGTTGAAGGTAACGCCCCTTCCTAGGTTTGATTGACAGTGTTGATAAGCGCCCAATCCGTGCTAAACCTGTTGCTAACGCTAGCGGGAGCAACCTCGGGGAAAGAATGAGCCCGATTTGTCTCTTATTAATGTTCATATCTTGATTTACGGACACAATAGTGAAATAAAAATACCAGGATCATGTAGAGCAGGTTAATACAAACATTTTAAGAGCAAAATGATGAGACTCACTGCAGCACTTACAGAGAGAGGAGTGACAATTTTCCAATGTAAAGTGAATTGGAGCCAGACTTGATGGAGCCAAAAGCGCGCCCATTACCACTTCTTATTTGGAACACGATGGCTAGCGGATTAGCTATGTCCATTTATATATATATACAGTCCATGGGCTTTATCACTGCTACTGCTACAATTACCTCTCGTACTTCAACTACTATTAATGCAATATAATATCACCACTGCTGCTACAACTAAGGTGCCAACTGATACAACAACTTATACTGGTAATACTACTACTACTGCTACTACTACTTTTTTTGCTTGGATATGTTTATTGTCTTAACAACAACAACAAAATCATGTTATATGAATACGACACAAGGAAAAATGCATACTAAAATATAAATAAATACATCTCCACCTTCACTCCAGTGTTCACCCTATTGTTCACCCCTAGGTTACTGCTACTACTACAACACTACACCTGTGTCAAAATTGTAACTGCATATATACTCTGTGATTTATGATTTATATGCACATAGGCACTTTCCACCACCGTGACACAGGACTTATGGCAAAGAAGTTACTCTCTGGTCAGGTATAGATATTTATTCTCCGGGTTAAAAGGCCCATCCAAAGGTGAACGCTGTAGCCCTTACCTCTGAGTAACCTGTAGGGGCTAAAGCAGAGCACATCCATCAGCTGAGTCTGTCTAATAGAGAGGCAGGTCTGAGGAATGTTCCCTAAGGAGCTCTTATGAAATGGAACCATAATGGGACCAGACTAAAAGCCCAAAAGCAACTGGACTGCGTAGGTTCATCAAATATAACACAATTTGTACAACGTAAGATTCTCAATACACAACCCTTGTGATAATGCTAGTGGACCTAACAAAGGTTATTGTCTAGTGGTATCGGGGGTCCTTTGGTGTTTGGGATCCGGGGTACAGCTGGGTTAGTCTTGAATTAGACCCAGTTAAACACCCATTAAATATATTGTAAATGCAGTACTTTGTGGCAAAATCAGATCGCTGCACACTATCTGCATTTAATAGTAGTAGTATTTTCATCCACTGCACCAGGAAATAAGTGCCGTAAGCAGCTCTAGGATTCACTGTGCTTTGGCAATCTGCCCCTGCTTCACTTCTTTGTCTGAAAAGATGTTCTAAGGCAGTGCACATGCTCAAAAATTCATCCAATAAAGTGTTATCTGATTTTATCTATACTGCAACAACACACCAAATATGTGGCGTTCAATTAAACGTGTCTTATCAGTGCTTGTGTCTTCCAGTTTCTATACATCGGATAAGCTTGGGAACATATAGAAAACAAGGACAGTATGTTGTACAAGACTCTTGAATCTTGCATGAATTCCTTGCTACAAAACACATTGCAGGAGAGCCTTTTCTGTCACTTATTGTAGAATTTGTGGACCCATATGCCAAGAGCTATCAGGCAGAAATGAGAACAGGTTTTGTGAATACTAACAGACTATGGGGTCAAAATACACAATTTGAAGTTTTCGCCATATAAAAAATACTAGCCACCCATCCCATAATACTCTGCAGTTGGACAATTGGTTGTGTATGGAGTTTCATCCACGGCTGGAGGTGCTGTGGACTGTAGGTGGCATGACAATTAATCTCGTAGTGATTCAAGGTTTATAAGTTCACTGCACGTTTTAGAAGGAAGTGCAAGGTAATACTATGTAACTTATGGTGAAGGACGGCCACCTGCTTGTCTCTGTGGAGATGTTTTTGCTTTTCCTGGAATGACTTTGAACTTATCTATCTCTACGGAGACAACCCATAAGGGATTAAATGCAATTCAAATAGTTAAAAACAAAACTGTGGAACATTTCAGAAAATTTCATTACAACAATAAGGTAATGGAACACTCACCTGAAAAGTGATATAATCCATCTTTATTTTATACATTTTCCCCACTTTGATAATTGGCCATAATCCACTTAAGCCACTTAAATCACCCATGTCCTACTTTAAAATCAGTGTAGTCATGGTGATAAATAAGTACACTTTACTTTTCAGTGAAGTTCACAAAGGCACTTTCTGCACAGCAACAGCCTTGGACACCTCATATTCAAAGAATCTCAGTGGTGTGAGTGTTCAGAGAGATAAAAATCATGATTCCAGCAGCGGAGGTCTTCTCTGCAGATTGTGAATTTGCCTGTACAAAACATTAGGAAGAAGTTTGCGAAGGCTGACATTTAAACCACATTTAATATTTAACCTTTTGAGACTCGCCCATGGTCACAAACAGTTAATCCTCTGCAGAAATTAAAAAGTGTGAAGTTTGATGAGTCATTGAAGGTCAGTCTGATGTCGGCATTATGTTGTATAGATAATATTAAAAATCCATATAACAAGTTTTCACATTTACTTTTAAATATAATCAATTTTCACTGGAAATGACTGTGTCTTTTAGTAATTTTGATTGTGTTGTGTGATCACGATTTTGATTTTAGTACGATTCATGTACATGTACTATCTTTATATTGCTTTGAAGAGGTCACTTAAGTCATCTGCTTCTTCTGAAAGTTCACACTTCACTTTAATTGGTTAAATCCACCTGTTGTTGTAGTTGGGAAAATATGTCTTTTTGAGCATCGAGTTGGCCTGTCATGATAGTTACTATATCGACTTATCGTTCTATATATGAAAGCTGGAACAATATTTTTTTTCAGGTTATTATCTATATTTTGAGATATTTTATATTTATTTTTTATTTTATATTTTGAAATATTTTGAAATATTTTGACTGCTGGGAAATTTTTCATTATTTTTTGGCTATATGATAAGATTTGAGTCCTAGAAGGTTGAATTCATAACTTCTGTGACTCATTACATTTTTTTACAATATTGTACATTTAGAATAGTTTTTGTGGATTAAATCTGCTAACTTCTGTGCTCATTACATTTTTTTACAATATTGTACATTTAGAATAGTTTTTGTGGATTAAATCTGCTCTTGGATTATTGTGTCAGTGGCAATACTTTCAATATTATTGTTTATCGTCTATATTTACTTCAGCAATATATCAAACTTCAAAATTTGTTATTGTGACAGGCCTAGCATAGAGCAGCAATAAACAGAAAATTTGTGATAAAGGCAAATATAATATCTTAAAAGTACCACTACTGTAGAAGAACCATTGAAGTTTATTTTACTAAATCTCGCCATCTTGCTTCTTGCTTTTAGATTGGCTTAGACGCGCTCTTTTCTCTAGCATTGTTCAAAGAATTGCTCCTCATTTCAGAACAAAGAAATGTAATTTATCTAAAGAGCTAAAATATGATGCAGACATTTTGTTTTTACAGGTCTTATATTATACAAAATAGTTTCTTGAGAGCTTCAAGCCATGTTATAATCCTGTTACCTCATCAAAAACATACCTGGATTTGTGTTTTATTTCATACACACATGTCTGAGTAATCCTTCATTATTAGTCTGTCTACATCTCCAAAGCTCAGAATGCTCTTTTCCACCTTGTGATGTCATGTAACGGTAGTTTTCAAGTTAACTGCTACCTTTACCTTTTGTTCAGTAAAGATTGGTAATTCCAGGGTTGACATCATCCAAATGATTATAGTGAAGGTGTATGGAGTTTAAAAACGCCACATGACATCACAAGGTGGAGCAGAGTATTTTCCCATTTGAGAGAGAACTCAGCCTAAATATGCAGGGTTTGTGTGTTAAACATGTGTGAATGAAACAAAACACAACTCCAGGTCTGTTTGTGATGAGGAAACAACATTATAACATAGATAAGAAAATAATGTAATATGGCCGCTTTAAGTCAAAGGTTTCTCAGCCCGTGGCACGTTAATGTGAGTCTGCAGTACAAAGCATACATGTTAGTTTTGGCCTGTATGTAGGAGGATTGCATGTACTCATTCGATCGGCTGTTTATGACTGATGTCCAAAGGCACTCTGACATCAAGTAAACATGTTTCTCCTCCACATTCTCCTAATTTGTATGGGCAACATTGTATCCTCTGTTCTCTCACTTACAGTATATAAACATTATTGACAATGAAATCAATAGAAATAGCTTTGTAATTATTGAAAGCCTATCTCCATGCTGCAAGGTGTAGGGCTATAAGTCATATGTCAAACAGTTCTTGTTGAATTTGTGTTGACATGACAAAAATATTAATCATATCCTAGCAATTTCATGGACTGTTTTGAGTATCCAGCTGTAGTGGTCATTTTGCATTAATATTACAAATGAGCGATATAACAGTACAGTACATTAGCTCTGTTGGCAGAGTGTTTGTCCACTGACCCATAGGTTTTGTCCACTGACCCATAGGTTCCAGGTCCCATAGTTGAATGCTGAGTGGCTTGAAGGTGGAAAAGCGCTATATAAAATTGTGACCATGACCAATTACCAAAATTTCATCAGTATCTCACCATATGACAATCTTCCAATTTTACCTCTTAAACAAGTGCCCACTCTGATTACTATATACTCTTCATTGCTCAATAGTGCTGGTAGTTGCTGCTTTTGCCTATGAACATTAGGAGTTAAACAGCTAGTCGAATAAGAGAGTGCAATGAAATGTCCATAAATAACTGTTGCAGAGACAGTAGACACCCACCACTTTCTCTTGTTGCTACAGAAAAACATGGCCAAAAGCAATGGTCATCTACTTGTGAGGAGTTGGATGGCAAGAAATCATTCTTTGTACGGAAATAAACTTTGCCAAAATATAGTCTACATGTAGATTCTTTTTATAATCGATTAGGTTTATGTTTCATTGATTATTTACAGCAATACTACATAAAAATATGATCATTTTTAAAGGGGCTGTGTTTAGCCTGTTCTAAAAAAAGGTACTACAATCATAACTGAACCTGCGTTGCCAGTGCCGTAACCTGCATATAGAGGACACATACAAGTTTTTCTCATTCTCAGTATATGGACAGGCCATGTGAAAGCTCAGAACCTCCAGAATTCACTCACTGAGCTGCAGAGGATGCACTAGCACTGATTCATGATTGGCTGTAGGTGCTGGGGTTTAGGTAGCGAGGATTCAGATCAGAGAGAGGCATTTTAGGTTTAAACTAACTGGATTTCAAAATTAAGACTGGCAACTCAAATGAGAGATTGGATAATTGTCTTGAGGACCATAACATGAACAACATGATCATCGTGTTTACATCGTATCTTGAGACACATACAGGTCAAGTTTATGCAATTTGAAATCTAAATCGTACATACCGTTGCTTTAATATGTGTATTGACATAAAAAATACATAAAAATACATAAAGCATTGCTAGTAGATAAGTGTGGTGGTATCTCAGGTGTGGTCAGTAAAGCATTTGACATTTCACATTTAAATGGTTCCGGTGACTGCTCCCTCTCTCCATATTTCTCCACACTAGCTTCTATGGCTGTATGAATATTATTGAAAAATCGATATATATGAGTATGAGTAAAAGCAGGTGGGTATGTATTTTACCAAAACTAACAAAATTAAAGATATGCCCAACATCTTTGTTAAAGGAGTAAAAATAAATATTGCAAAGGAGACAAGGAGACAGGGGTTCATTTGGACCAAACTTTGTCTTTCAAAAAGCATATAAAAAATTATGCAACAACATATACTATAACTATACAACATCTCTTCCCTAAGACACATGAGGAACACATATTTCAATGCCATGCTTATCCCACACATGACTTACTGTGTGTCCTGCTGGTCTCAGGCCAATGAGAGCGAGCTCAAATCTCTCAGATCCATCTATAACGAGGCATTAAAGGCACTCATTATCACCAATATCCAAAATACAAAATTCTCAGTTTGGACAATTTCATTCTGTATTCAAATCTAAAAAATGATTAATAATGCAGCTCTACCTCCATAGAAAAAAAATATTAAACTTTGTTCTGAACAAACTCCCCAATCCACTCCGTCCTCTGTGAACCAAAACTGCATAGTTCCAAAAAGATCCTCGGCCTTTGCTTAGGCGACCTTTTCTTTTCAAACCATCAGACAGTGCAATCTGCTTCCACACAGTCTGAAATAGTCTGTAGATCTTAATAATTTTACTATAAATTTGAAAAAGCACATTTTAGATAATCAAGTGTGTCAGGATCAGTCTAGTTTATTTGTATTGTTCTGTATTCACTGTAAAAAACTTGCACATAATGATTTTTAATATTTGTATGGACTGTAGGAAACATACTGTGTTGGACATGGTGACATTTATTGCATTTTACTGCTAATGTTAATGATGAACTGTTAGTCTTGTAATTGTAATAAAATGTGTATTTTTAATGTGTGTTCACCTGCCCAGAGACTGCAGATGGAAAGTAGCAGTTGTTAAATTTGGTACAAATCATCTTTTCTTATGTAAGATTAATGCATTTGTACATGGACCCTGACATATAAAGAATAAATAAAGACAGAAAAGTAAATGCAGGTGGTTTGGAGCAGAGTTCAGACTTTGTAGAAAGAAGTTTGACTATTTTGTGTGTTAAATTGCAGTTATTGAAAGCGGTTTTGTTTGTGTCTGGGAAAACCATTGAAATCCATATTGGTTTATTTTTAATGAGACAAAATATCAAATTAAACTTCAGGATCGATCAATATCAGGAGCCGTAAACCACGTAATTTTTCAATGAAACTGTTAAACGCAGCCAACCAACCGATCTATACATTCTGTAATAATTCAATCAAGCTAATCAGTCTCTGTTTGAGTCAGTGCCTATTGATCTTGTCTGGAATAACGAATAGTGGTTTTTTTTTTTGGAATTAACCCTGACAGTATAAGGCTGGTTTAAGCTGAAGGAAATTCCCTATTCCCTGTCTGCTGTCATGCGGAGATGTGCTGTCTTTATTCCGATGCCAAGTGAGAGCAGCAGAACCGATGCACCACTGACTTTTCATCAATGTTTCTCCTCTTTATTATCTGCTGTGTGCAATTTGGGTTGGAGCGCCGGCGCGCACTAATGGATTGAGGGTGAGGGGTTCTGCTTACTCTGTGTCAACTGCAATAGATAGTATCCAAAATTTGAACAGTTCTTTTACAGCGTGTCCCATTTGTAATTTATTCAGCCCCTACAGCGGCATGCGGCTCTTCTTTGGTGAGCGTCGGAGTTGGAGTTGGAAGTTACTTTTTGCTGCTTTGAGACTTTGCAGTACCTACATCTTAATCAGCTGTTTTCAGTGGAGCAGGAGTTAGACACATCAAAGGAACGTTTAGCTCTGATCTGTCCCCACATGAGCGTACTGCCAAGTACTACAATTTTGTGCGAATTCAACTAAATCTCATTATAATTGTTTGTGTTGTAGATTCCTTCACCATCTCCGACGCCCACTGATTTCTCATCTCTCAGTTGTATACACATCTTTTTTAATGCTTTGAAAGGAGGTTTGTAGACATTTGAGTACCAGTATAATTTATTTGATTATTTATTTGATTTTCTAGAAAACATGCCAAAAGTCAACGCTAAGACAAAATTATCCAAATCTGCTACAACGCTAAATAATTGGCTCAGTAAAAACATTGAAATTATGTTTTTTTTGTAATCAAGTCTTCAATTTTCAAATTTTGAAGATATGCAAATTTGCACACATTTGAGTACACTGTGTCTTATTTGCATGTTAGAATATTTAACTATGCCAAACTTGGTTAATACCAAGTTTATACCAGCTTTTCACAAATGATTCCTTTAAGAGGCAGTATGTAACTTGTCTGGTGCAGGGTCTGCATGTAGATGTCATTGCTTTACCTGGAAATTTCCACAGTGTAGGCCTTATCATTCAATATATGAAAAGATGGAACAATATTTTTTGGGGGTCAGTATTTATCGTGTGTATATTTTGTTTGCACTACTGGGAAATTTTGTTATTTTTTGGGTGCATGATAAGATTTAAGCGATACAAGGTTGGATAAATAATGTCTATGACTCATTCTAGATTTATTGGCACTCATGATTTTTAACCATATTGTACATTCAGAATCGTTTTTGTGGTTTAAATCTGCTCTTGGGTTATTGTGTCAGTGGCATTAATTAGTAATAATTAGTTCAACATTATCGTTTATCATCTATAGCAATATATCAAACTTCAAAATGTGTTATTGTGACTGGTCTACCACAGTGTGGCATTTCATTTTTCATCTAGACAAGCATGTGGTGCCACCAGGCCATGTTACAAGTCAGGTCTGTGGAGAGGAGGCCACACTGTCAGCAAGATGGCATGTTTTCCACAGTATGTTTAGCAATAAAAACACCTGCAACTGAATATATGTGGGACATTCCAGGCAAAGCAATAACGTCTCCATGGATACAAGCAGGTGATGGTTCCTTCACAAGAAAAGTTGCGTAGTGGACCTTTAACTTAATAAAATGATAAGATGTATTTGAAGAGCTCCTGTTGAGATGTACCCTGGAGGAAATGCATTAGTGAACCTATTACCCCCACTGGTGTCAGGAAGTGCACATCAGGTACAACTCAATACAATTAATTTACCTTTAGCATTAAGCAATGGCACCTCAATTATAGGCACTATGTATACCACACCTCCAGTTTCATTATGTAGTATTAGATAAGCACCTAATCCTCACCACTAATGTGTTTTCTTCACGAATGGGTTTCTTACTCCAAACTGGCTCTTTGCATGACTTGACTTGGCTGACAGCTTCACCTTTGAGAACATCTCACTTGGTAATTGACTATTTAAGTACACATCCAGTTGCCTTCCAAAGATAGACATGTGTTTGGTAAATTAAGTATAAAATGTCTTTGTGAATAAGAATGCATGTTATTTTTATGTTTCAACCTTGTCAGGAAAAAAAATGATGGTTGAATAGTCAAAATACCATACTGATTACTTTGTATCTGCTCGTCTCCATGGGAATCTTATTGCTGTTCCTGTATGTTCCACAGGACGGAATTTAACATATCTGCCTTGCTTAGATCTTCTTTTTTGTTTTATTGCTCAAAACCTCAAAAAACATGCATGCCTTCGCCTCTTCACTTATCTGTAACGTGGCTTGGTGGTGCCGCTTGCTTGTCTGCATAAAGAGATATGTTTGCCATACTGTGGAACATTCCAAAGCAATAATATCTCCATGGAGACAAGCAGGTAGAAGACCTTCCAACAGAAAAGTTACATTAGAGTTTTGGGGAAATTTAAGTTGATCTGGACTCCATCTCATTTACCACCAAAAACAACAACAGTTTGGTTTGATCATTTGTATGTAAAGGATGGTTCTGGCCTGAAAACTCAAATAACAAACCCAAGAACTAAATTTTCACAGACAAGGAATTCCATTACTTTTTGACTTAATAACTTGACCCCCCAAAATCATTCATCTTTTGTGTTTCCTTTGCCAAACTTTTGCCACTACTTTTTGGACAAATACGATTAGCTATTTCTATATCCGCTAGAGACCACAACAGAGGCCATTCATCAATACAATCTGTTCAGAACGTGTAAAGACTACATCGAATTATTCTCTTGAGTCCGGAAAAGTGTGTAAGAAATCACTGGTAGCCTTTATGGGGACAGGGTTCACCCAGCCGTGCAAATTCACCACAGTGTTCAAGCCAATTAGTCCTTAGCTCCTTTTTGTTCTTACAAATGAGTGAAAGAATAGAACAGCTTTGTGACAACATAGCCAAATGTCTCCTCAGTCTTTCCAAGTAGCACCCCCAGACAAAAGAAAAAAGCTAGCTAGGTTATTTTTCCCTTAAGAAAAGTAGAAATTAAATCCACTCAAACATTGCAGGGCGCATATTCAAATCAGGAATTAAAGAGACAGCACTGCTCATTTAGTAGCTGCGGAGTAGGTTTAATCTGAGTGAGTCTATTTTGACTAGCAACACACGTTTGTGCTTTGATCAGCCGATTAAAATTCCTAATCACTATAACACTTAACTAGCAGGCAGACGCTAATGATATCTACACAGCTACAGCACCCCACCAGGAAATATTTAAATAAACATTCTCATTACCATGGCAGCTTCTCTTCAACCTCAGAATAAACATCCAAACATATAAGGCTTGTGTATTGCCCCATCTCTATCAACTAATGTCTGGCACTTTATGTTCAGCAGCATGTAAGAAATATATATTTTTGTTTTATCTGTCTTTTAGTGTACATGTATTCAGCTGTAAAGCCAGATGCCCTTTCTGAGATAATCAGCTATTTCTGTCCTTCTGGCTTATAGACCTCTAATGTTTGCTGATTTGCACTATGTAACACTATGTAGCTTTTCTGGTGGATGTTTGTCTCCATGGAGATGTTTGTACTTTGCCAGGAGTGTTCCGCAATATGGCACTAAACAAGTTTGGTTTAACCTAATCCATCATTTTGAGACCTCCCCCTACCATTCCTCTCTGCCTCTTTTCTGGAGGTTATTGCAACAGTTTGTGGATGTTGGCCGAGCAAAATCATCAGTTAAAGTTGCTGTGTAGTTGAACAAATTTAGTTTTGCTCCAGTACGTTGTAAAAGCAGTTCAAACGGTCAAAATGAGGCCGCTGTGTGCTGACTGCATCTAATTAAGGGTTTTATCCTCAGAGAACCAGGAAGGGATCTGTTAGCAAACGTGCTTATAAACTCGTGGTAACTATGGATCAGACCTGGACGACGGTGGGATTACACAGATGTTATAAACTCGTGGTGAATAATTAGGATGCTTGGAATGTGTTAGCAAAGTGAGTGATATTTTCTGATCTTTTTTTTAGGACAGCTGCCTTTCTGTACAGCAAAACAAAACGAAGCAGAACGCAGAGTAACATAAGGTGAACATACAAGCCTCACTCAGAAACCCCAGTAAATAAATTATGACGTGAATTGACTGAGCCTGTATGTGCGTAATATAGTATGCACTGGCTTCATCTCATACAGCAGCTGATTGATGTGTCTATATAAATGTGTGCAGTCATATTAAAGTCTTCATATGGGCTTCTGCTGCTGCATGTTGACTCTGGTGCAGTGTGTTAACACAGTTAAACTGACAGGCAAACTCAATATGCATGATCCAGGAAGTGAGTGCTGTCTTTATGAGAAAACGTTCATCCACACACGACAGGTGAAACCACAATACAACAGTAAATATACTGGGAGGAGCACACAGCTCAATGTGGATAGAGATTCACAAACTAATTTAACCAAATTTACTTACTTTTGTACTAGGGTTTTATTTGAACAACTAAAATAACAATACTAAAATAAAAATTACAAATTAGCTATCATGAACAAATTTCCAAGAACTTTAGACACCTCAAAAGAACACCAGCACAATTGTACAAAAGCCAAAATTAAAGACACACTATGGAACTTTTCATGTTATTTCTATGCCAAGAATGTTGTACAGTAAGGCATTAAACATATCTATCTTGATGATGATTTCTTTATTTTTGGTTAATATTTTTTCAGTAATTTACATAATTTACATCATATAAACACATTTCTTTTAACCAAAAAAGGAATAGGCTGAAGCAATGCTTATGTATTACCTATTCTATTAAATCAAATTATTGAAGAGAATACTGAAACAGCTTTACAGTAACACATAAGTAAAACACAAATTGTTAGCAACAGACAGTAGTACAGCTCTCAGTTTTATATGTCAGTTGATAATCACAGATAATTTTATCTTTGAGACTTTTTTTAAACCTTAAGAAAGAAGTACATCATTTAAATTAATCATTTAGTTCTTTCCATAACTTTACACCAAATAATACCAAATAACTGAACACATTTTGATTCAGCATTTGTTCTTACAAATAATAATAATAATAATAATAATAATAATAATCAAAATGATGCAAACTTCTTGCATTATAATGACCAACTCCTAGTTTAAAGAAATTCTGTATGCTCTTTGGAATTATATTATTTTTTAATTCTATAAAGAATCTTTTCTATCTTGTATTTAATCTACACATTTCCATTAAAGAGGTGAATATTCTTGCCCTGTGCTCACGTAACATTGTATAACTACAAAGAATTATACATTGTATTTTTCTCCTAATCCTCTGTGCCTGACTTAAATGTCCCCAAACCATTACAAACTGACCATATTGCTGACGTTGATCAAAACAAGAATCTAGCAAGACAACAGAACTTAAAACAAAATTTATGGATTTATGGATGTTACACTACAAGATGTGAGAAATTTAAAACTGTAAATTGGTTGGAAGTTGAACCTTTGTCCCTGCAAAATGAACTGGTCTGAATGAGATAATTTTTATAATACTTACACACTGCGTCTTGAGACTGCTGTGGTTAGGCTCCATCTCCCTTCTTGTTGGTAAGAGACAGCTTCAGACGCCTCAACTCTAGAGATAAAACTAATTTGTGATTCATAACCAGTGCTCCTCTGCACTGTGACTCCCAAGTACACTACAATGGATCCTCTAAGGAAATGCATTTTATCACTGTGGTGTGCCTGTTATTTAGAGTCATTTTAAATAAGAGGGTTGTCTGGTTCAATTATTTAGAACATCTTTGGTTTGGAGTATTTAGATTTTGTGCTTTCAAAACATGTATTCATCAACGGGGTAAATCAGGTTTTTGTAACAATTATTCATTTTTAAATTGCGCCTCGGGAGATTTAGGGTCTTTTAATGAAGACTTCCTTTTGTTGATATAAAATTGTGTTTTATTGTGTGTCTGTGGGCGAGAGCTTTTAGTTATCATTAAATAGAGAAAACCAGAGTTGCTTGTTCACTATGTGGAGAGATTTTCTATTTAAAATATTGGTTCCATTGTAAGGCCTGGTTCGTTCTGTTGGGCATTGCATTCATTGTGAATCGTGTTTGTCGTGAGAATGTGAACCAACATTTGAGTTTTTTTCATGTTACAAAAATGTTAATATTTGATCTATATTGCTGTATCGGATTGTTGTGGTAAAGAACAAGCTGAGTTGAAAGGCAAAGCTCTCGATTTACTGATTAATCTACCCTCACCTATGGTCATGAGCTTTGGGCAATGACTGAAAAGACAAGATTATAGATACAAGCGGTAGAAATGAGCTTCCTCTACAGGATGGCTGAGCGCTCCCTTAGAGCTAGGGTGAGGAGCTCAGTCACTTGGGAGGAGCTTGGAGTAGAGCCTCTGCTCCTCCATGTTGAAAGGAGCCAGCTGAGGTGGCTCGGTCATCTGTTTCTGGGTATGTCCCACCGAGAGGAGGCCCCGGGGAAGACCCAGGACATGCTGGATGGACTGTGTCTCTTGGCTGATCTGGGAATGCCTTGGGGTCCCATGGGACGACCTGGAGGAAGGTGGAGGGTGATGGAAGTCTGGGAGTACCTGCTCAGACTGCTGCCCCCATGAGCCAGCCTCAGATAAGCGGAAGAAAATGAATGGATGGATAGATGATCTATAATTTACTGAATTACTGCTACCAATGTACTAGTATGTTAGACAGTGAAAATGTTTTATAGATCCGGTTGCACAATGTTCAAACTGTGCAACAACTACAGATGATAAGGATATTTGGTAGACTTAATATAGAGTTGTATCAATTACCAATATGTCTTTAATTTTACATACAACTTCATTAATTCAGTTTCTTAATTAGAAAACTGTGTCCGTGGTTATCCAGATGCACATGAGAACAGGTTGGCTTAGCGTCATTAGCTTCACAGGTTGCAGGCTTATCCTTGAGATAATGTGTTTGTATTTGTATTTCCAAATATGGTCATTTGTTCTGGCTTCCATTTTATGCAGTCTGCCTCAAAGGCCAATTGCCAGTTTACGGTTGACCACACAGCTTGGCATCTCGTTCCTCTTCAGTCTGCGGCCTAAATCCAGTGATCCATTCATGTTGGTGTAACATTAACACACCTCACCATGGTTCAATATTTGGGTCTATATCCCTGTAAATGTTTCACAAGGTGGGGTGCTCCTCTGCGTGCTCCTGCGGGTGCTCCTGTGGTGTAGTCAATTGAGATGTTTTTTTTTTTTTTCTGAAAGGTTAATACGTGTTTATTTGTAAAGCTCAATACATCACTGTAGATTAGCTCACAGTGACTGGAAATATTGACATGATGTTTTTATCTTTGTGTATTAATAATCATACCCTCTAATATTTAAACTTGATTTGTTGAGGTAATTAATTGTGCAATAAATCTCGGTTCATTTCATAATGGTTGTCCATGGGTCTATTCTGATGCCTGCAATTTAATTAAAGAAATGTTAGTGTCAACAATTTGTAATGATGGAACATGTCAGATGAAACAAGACACAATTACAGGTCTTATATTACGCAAAATGGACTCTTGTGAGGTTTTAACCATGTTAGAATGTTGTTACTTCATCAAAAACATACCTGAAGCTGTGTTTTGTTTCATTCATGCATGTTTGAGCAATCTTTTATTATTAGCCTGCCTGTATCTCCAAAGCTCAAATTGCTCTGTTCCACCTTGTGATGTCATGTAGTGGTAGTTTTCAAGTTAACAGCTACCTTTTACCTTTTGTTCAGTAGAAATTTGACATGCCAGGGCTGAAATTACCCAAGTGAAGGCGTATGAAGCACTTTCTGTATTACCACATGACATCACAAGGTGGAACAGAGTGTTTTCAGTTTGAGAAAAGAACATGTGTTAAACATGTGTGAATGAAACAAAACACAACTCCAGGCATGTTTGTGATGCAGAAACAACATTATAACATAGATCAGAAAATAGTGTAATATGGGCCTTTTAAGTGCTTGTTTCATCTGGAGTGCGTTTGGGAGGTTGGCATATTAGCACGACGGCTAACAACTCAAAGCTAACGGAGGAAAGAAACTAGTTCTTCAACACTTGTGGCAATGTTAATGTTGATATTTTCACATTTGCACACCCAAAAACTTTAAATACAGTGCACTCCATTGACACCAGAGATAATATGGACCCACAGCATCTGGACTCACCCCTAGGGCCCTCCGAGAAGTGGACGTGATTGGGTACAAATAACCTAGCACTCCGTATCTGAACAGGCGATGCATGTTTGTAATGGGCTTTAGTCAGTACATATTGAACTATCTCACCCACAAACTCAAACACAGCACTCGTCCTTCACAACAGACCCAGAAGCTCATTGTCCTCCCTGGGACAAAGCGTCTTATGGGAACAGCCTGTGTGTGTGTGTATTTGCGTGTGCGTATATTTGTGTGTGTAGAGACATGCTTCTGTGATCCATGGGTGAAGCGGACTAATCTATCATCTACTCTTCAAATGTGGAACCGTGGCTTTGTGCTTCGTCAGCCTGAGTTATCTGGAGACCGGGTATGCTGCCGTCGTCTGCTGAGACATCATGATGGGGACAGTGGCTATTACGGCCCTAACAAATGATGCTGTTGATTCTGTACAGCCCTCATAGGTTTTACAATGGTGCTATAAAAGCCAATTGGCATTCACTACAAAAGACACTGCAACCATTTAGTTGGTCTAAATTTTCAGAATGGACTCCAGTGAATATGAGTATTGGACATGTTTTACAATTTGCACAAAAAATAATAGGTCCTCTTCGCTTGGACTTGTAAGTTATAGATTTATGCAGCATAGTTCCACAGAAAATTCAATCATGTTCTTTCCCAAAGTTTTCATTTTTATCAAACTGCAGCTGGTCTGTAGCAGAATTGTGGTATTGCAGGTTTCTTTGAAATGCATCGCACTGCTAACAAGACACAGATGTGAAGAAACTATAAATTATTTGATCAATAGCTCTCTGAAATGATTATAAATCTGGAATGGCTCCTGTCATTCGCGAAAAAGAGGGACTCTCAGCAGAGTTTCAGCCAATCACAGCAGCCATTTGATATGCTTTGATATTTGGGTAAATCGATGTGTACTTGTTGACGCTTGGTACCTTTGTTAGCAAGTATTGATACAAAGTTTTTGGTGAAAATGTATGCTTTCTGCTTCATATCAAAGGTTGTGCAGACTTGAACTGATCAGCTCAGCTGATCTGTCACTGAGTCATATTTTGCATAATTGTTCATGACCCAATAAGTCATCTATTGCAGTTATTAGCATACACAGATTAGCCCTGTTGTTTTCTGTTGTCATTGAATTTAAAATGCTTGAATGAGTGGCACTACATATTCACGCTTCTTTGCTAGACCCTACCTGAACAGCTGAGGGGTTACACAGACAGTCTATATTGTTTACAGATTGATGGTAAAAAAAAAAATAATAATAAAAAAATGAAGTCACAAGTTTGTTTTCCACAGGGACAAACAATCTGTGGAATTTCTTGCGGGTTGTTGGCAGCAGTAGAAGGTAACAAAGTACAAGTAGTAAAGCACTGTTCTTTTGTAGAATTTTTAGATATCTGTACTTTATTTAAGTAAATTTTACAATGAATACTTTTTGCTTTTACTTTGCTACATTTGAGAGAAGGTATGTGTACTTTCTACTCTACTCTACATTTTTGAACAGGACTGACAAATATAAAGTACTTCATATGATTTGAGGGGTTATTTTTACCATGTTTGTGGTTACATGTGGTACTGAAGTTTCCGAGTTCAACCTTCAGCTTTGAGCAAACACAAATAAATACACAAAACTCATAAGAAAAATTAAGAAATGTATTTGTATTGCTGTTGATCAAATCTGTATAACTTTTTAATCAATATCACTACATTTATCACTTCAACAACAAATGAACACTTGTGTGAAATACTTTTTCTTTTCACTCTTAAAGTACATTTTTAACAGGTACTTAAATACCTTTACTTAACATTTCTAGTGAAGGGTCCGCCATCCGCTTGTCTCCATGGAAATGCTATTGATTTGTCTAGAATGTTCCACAGCATAGATTAAACGTATGCTACATTACCATTCAGATCTGTGGAGAGTCGCCCCTATTCACAGAAGGAATTACTGTATTTCTGAGCAATAAAAACACCTGTGTTGAATAAATGCTAGATGGATATGTTTAATGCCATACCATGGAGCATTCTAGGCAAAGCAATGACATCTCCATGGAGACAAGTAGGTAGCAGACCCTCCGCCAGAAAAGTTGCTCAGTGCACCTTTAAGTAGATTTTTTTGTGATACTTTTACTTGAGTAACTTTTTACCTCTGTATCTTTACTTTTACTTAAGCAACAAAATTGAGTACTTCACCCACCACTGGTTGTTGGTTAGATTCTTGAGCCAGATGGTGTAAGTGAATAAACGGTTGCCTCAGTGTTGCCAGCATCTGTTTAGGGCTTGCACTAAATTGACATAGCCATTAGCATAGCTGTATAGTTGCCGCAGTAACCCGCTAACATTTGTATCCTGAACCTAAAATAAATGCCTGGCAGACACATTTCACATTATTGCATCTCTCGCTGACTTGTGCAGTATTGACCAAGTGAATGTCCTAGCAAAGTTACATTTCTGATACCTCAAACTTTCAGCATATTTTTTCCGAGCCTCCCTTCATTATTTATTGATCAGACAGACATCGACAACACTGGTCTTGCTTTGTCCTCTGCTTGTTTCATGGCTTCTCCGAACTGTTTTTTCCCTTAGGATTTACATACAGCACTTTTGTGGCTCTGTACAGTTCACACTACAATATATGAACCATGTATATGCCATTATTATATACAGTTTGATT